>OMNN01027086.1:0-15717 GCA_900302755.1 Chromis chromis
TTTTTGATGATCATGTTGATTGACACAGCTTTTATGTACACACACACACACACACACACACACACACACACACACACACACACACACACAAAAAAAATCCCCATAAAGATCAAATGGAGCCTGATCTGACATGCCTGCTTTGGCATAGCTCGGTGGTGGCTGACAGATCTGAAGTTAATTAAAAGTGCTTTTTTTTGTCTGCTGACTGATGCCAGTGCAGTGGGTTCTGGGTGGTTTGATGGGCGTGGGTGGAGGGCACAGGCTGCGCCGCACAATGGTGGGCTTTGTAGGTGGCTGAGATGCAGGGGGAAAAGGCTGTGTGATGTTGGGCGATTTTCTGGCCTGGATCCATACATTTAACTCCAGTGCGTCTTCAGAACACCTTCTCACAGCTGGATGAGGGGGGAGGAGGAAGAGGAGGAAGAACAGGTGGTGGACATCTAACCCGAAGGAGGAGGAGGGCGCAACACGAGAGGCTGCATTCCGTCTGAATAATACGACAGAGAATAATTTAGAGTGTGAGACGTATTTTTATAGGAGCTTAAGTGAGACTTGTACATCAGAGTACTCACACGCTTTGCAGCTGCATGAAAAATTAAATCATGTAACCTCACTAAGATATGAGAGAGAAGATCATAAAAAAATGAAGCTGCCCGAGCTTTAGCAAAACATAAAGGAGAGCATATTGTCGCGTCTTCGCACGTGCTCGCTTTCCTCTTTTGCTTTGAATAGTTTAGCACCTCCACGCTCAGTTGACGGTTTCTCCCCGTGACTTCTGCAATTTTAATTGAATGGTTCCACATTTTGGGAAATGAGCTCATAAGCTGCATCTGCTCACATGGGTTTACTAAATATGAAGCAACAGCCAGCATCTGGTTGGAGAACTGAGCGTGCCTGATAAACTGCCTCATTACCTAATCAGTAGACTAAGCTTTATAGGAGCTGGTAGATGGGTTTTGTTTTGTTGACTTCATACCGCATCTCTCAAAGCTGTTGTTGTAATTCTTTTGACCAAAAATGTCAAACATTTGATGGACTGTAGATGCTCAGATTTAGGAATTTGTTTATCTTCATCTCACGTCATAGTCAGCTAAAGATTCTTGTGTTTTAGACTGAAAAACAAGGCTTTTGTTGATGGCATCGTAAATTAAACAAAGCTGTAAGGGACATTTTGTTTAAATTTTATAGACCAAAAGGAGTAATTGATTAATACAAACTAAAACATTTGAAAGAACTGTTAGTTGCAGCCTTAGTAGCCTTATATAGAAGTAAAAGTGATGGTTTTGCTTCTATCTTTAGCATTTGGTTGTGTAGTTTTTCTTGCACGTTTTCTTGGTACGCTTGTGTTTTGCATGTTTTCTTAAGTTGCAGTGTATGTGAGATAGCCTACTCTTATTTTGTAGCAAAATCATGGAATAGTTTGCCCATACTAATTATTGTAATTATGGCAACAAAAATGAAATATAAAATGATGCTATGTCTGTGCCCTGGAGTAGTTTGATTTTAAATAGTCTCATATTACAAGCTCTGAAACCTCAGTAGCTCCCATCTCCTTGTAGCATTAGCCTGGAAGTCAAACAGTGATGCTGCTACTGTGTCTACATGTCATCCTGTGCATGTTTTTGACTGGTGTCAGGAGGACACACAAGCCAAAGAGACACAGAGGACTGTGATGGATAACCATAGAGAGCCCTTCAGTCATTTTCTCCTCCTTTGCTATCTCTTACTGTCTTTCTGTTTCTCCCTGCCCCCATAGCATCTCTGTGAATTTTCAATTTCTTCTTCGACTCCCAGCCTCTCCTCCTCCTCCTCCTTCTCCTCCTCCCTCCCTCCCTGGTCGGAGGGATAACCATCTACCCTTTCAGCAAAAGCCAGTGCCCTATCTGTCTCCCTGTGGCCTCCCTCTCAGCTCTCTCTCCCTCCTTCTCCCGCTGCCTTCATCTCGCTCTGGGAGGATAACCATCTAGCCTTTCAGCACAGGCCAGCTCTTTCTAATTACTGTTACCAGTGAGGGAGGACAGTGGAGAAGCTTTGTCCCACTCACTCTGATGCATTTCTGCAGCTCGGGGGGAGAAAAAGAGGAAGTCTGTGACATTTGTTTTAATATTTGGACAGCACCACAAAGAGCAACATTTCATTTAATGCGTCGGCAAAATCACATAAGTTTTGATTCCTGCGTCTTTAAATTTGATCCTTAAATCAAATGTCAGCTAATATGGCATCAGTGCTTCACATGGATGGATATGTTAATTTGATAGTTATGAGGGCTGTTCAAGGGCAGCGGGACAAGTTTAATAAGCTGCCACAATGGAACTTTCACATCAAGTTAAAACCAAATGCCAAGAATCGTATAAAAATGAAAAATAACCACCACATCTGCCAGTGCATTGGAGCTATCAGCATGCATCACATCATTATTATTATCACTTTATGTACTCGTTTATCAACTTATTTGCACTAAATGAAGAACCAACATGTTTCCCATTAGACGACACATCCCATCTGTGGGCTGAACATCTGACGTGACGCTGCATGTGGGAAACATTTGTTGGCTGATAACAAGAATGAGAAGTGAAATTAGGAAAGTTGACAAAAAAGTAAATCCCAAAAAGGAAACAGAGCGATGCTCGAGAAAATCTGATGCTTGTAAAACTCATAAAAGACTCGTAAAAAAAACAAAGAGCAAGGCACAGTTTCCGTGTTTAAAGCATAGCTGAGCCGAAAACCAAGAAATCAAGTCAAGCGACAGGAAAAACATCTGAAGTCAACAGGCACATGAGCTCTTAGAGGGAAACATTAAAAGGATGTCTGACAGAGTGGAGTAAGTGAGTGAAGGAAGGAGAGAACGACACAGACAGACAGACGGAGAGGAAGACAAAAGCAAGAAGCAAAGAACTGCAGCACTTCCAAGTTCAGGAGTGCAGATTTGACAAGCATTTAGGTTTTCTTTTTCTTTTTTTTTCCACAGAAGAAACTATGAAAAGCCCTCTTTCAGGCCTGGACTGAAAGGGGGATTAGACAGAGGAGCAGCGAGTGAAAGACAGAAACATTCCTTTACACATCTTGTGCATTTACCTGTCAGAGCACTGCAATAAAGCTGCTCCCACATGGGCAATATGCCAACATTTTGAATTCTAAAGACTTAAAGGGCTGTCTGTGGAAATCTTAACACCGGAGTGGTTCTGTGGCTTTGTTAGAGGAAATGCGCCAGTTAAAGGTTTTAGAGCATTTTTCCAGTTAAATGTGCATAGTGTAATGTCTCAGTGTCGGCTGAAAGAAAGCATCAGACCAATAAATATTAAAGATTCAAAAAAGAGTAACAGAAGTTGCCATTTTTGAGTCAATAAAACCTGAAAACACTTGGGCCATTCTTTTTTTTACAATGAAATATTGTTTGTAAAGTTGCAAAAGATCCCATCAATGTCTTGCAATAGCTTTACTTTTAACCCTCTGTCCAGTTCATCCCAAACCGGCTCAACAGGGTTTAAGTCTGAATACTGTGCAGGTCTTCCTCTATTTGAAGCATTATTCCTCATAGTAATATATAGTATGACCTCTTGCAGTAAAGTATTGTCCTAATAATGCAGCAGAGGATGTAGTAAAACAGTTGTTCCAAGACTACCTTTGTGCAGACAGAGGGTTTGTAATTGGTCAAAAGTTGGGGGACTTGTGGGAATTATTTGCATTAGCTTCAAGGCTTAATTGACTTCCTTTGCTGCAGGAAAGCTCTAACTTAACTCATTTCATAATCCCTGACAAAAGGTCTGTTTTTGGTGATCTCTCACTTTGGGCACTGCCTACCTTTGTGCCAGTTTAAGGTTAAACTGCTTAAATTCCATTAAAAACTGAAAAATCTGCTTGTTCTAAAACGTCAAGTGCTTTTCATAATTCATTTATAACCAAATAACAATTTATATTTCTGCAGTTCTGTAACGTCTAATGTGCACACATCACCGATTTCCAGTTTCCATCAACCTTCCCGACACTAAAGATATGATAAAAAATGTAAACCATATTTTTTGGTGTAAAATGCATATTTTCCCCCTTTTGTCTGAGTGTTACAGTCTAGACTGACCTTTTAGAATAGAGTTGCATATCAGCTCCCAGCCCTCCTGGGTGTAATTCCCCTCAGCTATGGTGAAGAGTAATTTGCTGTGGTTCTCGCTGATCTATCTGTGAAGAATGCTTGGATTTTTCTGAGTGGAACATAAATTCTCAAACTACACATAATCTTTCCACTGTCCCTGTCAGCAGTCAGCGAACTAATGATTTTTTTCTTCTTCTTTTACATCATTAAGCGTCTTCCTGCACTCAGAGGGTCATTGTGTGACCAGTCAGCCTGGCACTGTCACGCTAACAAGTGTTAACCCATGACAAATCCGGCAGCGTTTGGAGTTTTAGCTATCAGCAGTGGAATGTGACGGCCTTTATAGTGTTGTTTTTTGTATCTCTTAGTTTGACAGAAATCAAGTGGTTCAGCCTCACCCAGTCTAAATAGATCTTCTTCCTGGAAAAGGCCTTTATTGTTGTTCCAGTAAAAAATATTACACCATCATAAAAAATTTTGTAAGGAGGCCAGCAAGGCCTGAACACTGGTAAAAACCTAAACTTCTGTGCAAACACTACAGCTAGCAGTCAACATCTCACATAATTCTGCATTTGCTTCACTTTAAGGGTTAGGCCATCTGCTTTATTTCATGGTTATATACAGCATATCACTTTTATTTAATTCAACGTTCAATTTAACCTGTATATACAGAAGTGTTGAAAGCACATTAGTCTTTGCTTTTTTTCTCTCAGTCACAACAGAGGGCCATTTACAGTGAAGTTGCCAGTAATTATGCACAGCTGTGTGCAGTGCAAACACAGGACAGGATACAATGCGTACTACTGGGACTGTGTGACGATTGCGTCTTCATACTTTTGTATGATTACTTTTTACAGTTTTTCCATTTCCGTGCAGCCATTTTTAAAGATATTTAGCAGATGTAGTTTATTGTCTGCAAACGCTCAAAAACACACAAAGCCCTGGATAGCAGGTCAAAGGTCACCATTTATGTAAACTCAACTAAACTAAACTGCACTGATGCTCATTTTTGTGTACCACTAACAAACCGAAGGTCAGGTGACTCAGCTTCCCAAAATGCCCTGTTTTTCCCCGCAACATGCACAAAGCACAGCTGGAGCGGTTCCTCGGTCATTATGTTTGAATGGTCAAGGCCCACGCTGCTTTGCATCATGCAGGAGATGTGTGACATCAGGGATGGTGGCCTACATAGAACAATGATTTGCTGGCCTGGTTTCTGAAATTAGCTGCTGCGGTGAATGGAGCTCTGTGCTGTTTCATGGGGTGTCATTGTGGTTTGTTGACAGAACAG
Organism: Chromis chromis; assembly: GCA_900302755.1. Lineage (NCBI taxonomy): Eukaryota > Metazoa > Chordata > Actinopteri > Pomacentridae > Chromis > Chromis chromis. Next base: position 5,379 of record OMNN01027086.1, read on the forward strand.
GCTTGCTTGGAAGCACGGAGGACAGCAGAGACCACAGATTTAATAGCTCTGACATTCCTCAAAACATCTTTGTCTTGGAATTCTGTTGCTTTCCGGTGGTTTGTGTGCCGAATCCGAATCTCTTCCTCCCCCCCCCCAACATCAGTCTTCTCCTATCTAGAAAAAGACTTGTTCTCTCTTGCTGCCCATTTGTCATGTGACTTTCATGTTTCTGTTTGTTTGCCTTTCCGTCTCTGTGCCTGGCTGTCAGTTAGCTGTGTCTATCTGTCTGTTGTCAAGACATTTTACTGACTCACAGTGACTAGAGGCCTGACATGCTAGCCTGTCCTGACCTGACTTCAAAATAGACAGCTTGGCACGCACGCCATGCACACACAGCATCCCCAAAACAGGGCTTTCCTTGTACAGCGTCGGTTCCCATGTCCCAGGCCCTCTTTCAGATCAGGTTTTTTAATATGACTCACTGGTTAATAGATGTGTGAGCGAGTATCGTTTCAGAAGACTCATTGAAGCCCACAGCCATCTTCATAATGACTGTCGGTTTACAGGAACACACACAGCGGAATACACAGCTCTGTCTTTTGATTCACTGATTAAACCGAACATGCTGCTGGTGGTTAATGCATTGATCTGATTATAGTTTGATTGTTTATAGAAGCAGCCTCTCCACATTACTCGTGCAATTTAATTCGCATCAATCCAGCGTCGCCGCCAAATGACAGGTGATGATACTGTTTATCTTGATTTATATTAAATGTAGTCAAATACCATAAAACGATCCAGATAAGAGGAACGCCCCCCAGGTAAAGACTGTTGTCTAGCTCCGGTCATAAATAAAACAAGCCACTGTTTGAGGAGCGGGGCAAGTGTGGATCTGCTCCTTTGGAAGCCCAGATTCCCTGGCCAGATTCCCAGCCAGAGGCGAAGGAAGGAAAAGGGGGGAGAGTGTGAAGAGGGAGAGAGAGATGAGTGAACTAAGGGAGGAACTGAGAGGCTTGTCTGTGCTTTGATCTGATGACTGAGGCAGAGAACGTCAGTCATATTTTCTCCAAGCAAAGATCTATAATCAGATCACCCAGCATTTAATACTTATCTTCGTCATTATTGGGGATTAAAGATGATCTGATTGAGGATTTAACAGCGTTTCTATTGGGCTTTGAGAACGCTTCGGTGGGAGTGGCAGGGGTGGCTCCAGCCGATGATTGATAGCTTTTTGCGAAGGCCTTTGTACCGTGGCAGCGCAGAGAAAGGAGCGGGATTAAATAGTCGAATTGCATTCAAGAGTCCCATCATGTGTGACATTTGCGTTCTATTAAAAATGAATTTTCTGTTCATTTCCATCCAGAGAATGAGAGCGAGAGAACAGGCTGTTCATTCTCCCTGTCGAGTGGAAACATGAATCTGAGCTTACAGCACGTAAATGCAGGAGATCTAAGTGATATAATTATTATCATTATTATTATTTAGAAACCTGTATTACCCTCTTTATAGCATGATTACTGCACTCACCGTAAATCTCTCGCACAGCATTTCACTGAATGAGATTCAGAGGATATTCTATAAAATGCACTGTTCTGTAGAACTGTACAGACAGAGATTGTGAGAAAACAGTCAGAGATCTTATAATATCTGTGTTTGCAACTCCCTTGCAATATTGCAGATGAAAAACTTCACAGAGGCATCTTTGCTTCTGTTCCAGCTGCTTGTCAGGCAAACACAGCAATCTTAAGATATCATTTGGGCTTACTGGTGTATCATTCCAAGAGTGCATAGAACCTATATAAGATATTTTAAGAATTCATAATGACAGCAATTGTTAGTTTAAAGTCACCTGCCAATCACTCAGTACCTCCTTTATTCTTTCATTCCTTTTTACAGCTTTTGTTTTCTCCATCTATTTTTTAATGTATCTTTGGTTTCTGTTCATCATCCTCACTTTTTTTCCCCTTTCACATCTCCCCAGCTCTTTTATGTACTCACCTCCCCGTTTTTTTTATAGTGCACATCTCTCTCAGCTGCATCACCCACCACCCTCTGTGTCCACGTCTGCGAATCAGTCCTGGCTGAATGTGTTCTGGCTCTTGTTGCTTTGACAGGCCCTGACAACTACGGGTCAGCTTCTATCTGTCAGCGCCTCTCTACCTCCGAGCGGCATGGGGGCAGAGGGGAACTGGCTACTTTGTTTGTTCTTTCACCATCAGGAGACAATCTCGCCGCAAAAAAAGGAAGCTTGCGAGTGTATAAGAAGTGGAACCCCGAGCCCTATCTCTCTCTCGCACACAAAGCACAAATACCTGCACATGGGCACATGCTGTTCTCGCTTGCTCTTTCTTTCCCCATCTAAGTGCCATTTGCAATTAATTGTAGTGGCAATTTTACATGTCAGTGTCATTCTTGGAAAGCAACCCACAGAGTTTCTCCACGTTTCTCTGGTAATTCGCCCGCTCAGGGCCTCATAACATTTCTAAACTACTGACTATTAAACTGCCACATTGATGGATTTAATATGAGCGCTGTAATGTACACCGATCAGCCACAGCATTAAAACCACCTCGATAATGTTGCGTAGGTTCCCTTTGTGCTGCCAAAACAGCCCTGACCTTTTAACATGTTTATTATTTTTAATCGATAATAAAATTTAAATACATCTAATAGAGCATATCTGTAAAAAACCTGCGTCATTAAACCTGCATTTATCAATCTCTTAGCCACAGCAGCAAAATAAATAGTAAATACACAACTGACACATTATTAAATTATATCATTTCATTGTTACATGACAAACTTTGAAGCTTACTCCAGCAGTGACTGTCTCTATTGAAGTCCAGAAATCAATCTCTTTATGTGTGGCTTTGTTTTCAAAAATATCTGTCTCTTCGGGTATGAAATGCATCTCTACGTTCATTAGCTAGTCACTAACTTTCCTATTTAGTGCCGAGCAGATAACGTACAGTGTGTTCCTTAACACCTGCTGCAGGTAGAAAAGAGGCTTACCGCAGCTGACTTACGGGGCCAGAAACGCTAAACAATGAGCTACAAGATGCTAACATGATCCACTGAGCTGAAGGGAACTTGTGGGTAAAAAAAAAAATCTCTGGGCATTTGATACTTTAACACCACACATAGTCATTATATCTTTTGTTAATATTAACATTTTAATTAGTGCAACTGCAAACTGGATAAGATTTTCAATTAGGAGTATCTGATCGTGTAAAAGAATTCTACACATGAGTGGAATGGGGTTTTTATTCCCAAAGCTGCCAGCGGTCAAGCCAGAGAAGTAAAAAATTTAAGAAAGAACTAAATAAACGTGTTAGTCTCGTCTTCTGTGCAGCCCAGTTTCTTAAAATGATGTTCCTATACGACTAGACTGCATTTTTAATTACCTTTGAGGGAAAAGTATCTACGTTTGTGATGTATTACAAATGTGTTTCTACTCACGTATCTTGCTGTTTGTTTTATTGCCGCACTGTCGCTCCTTTTCAGGGACTCGTCACTCTGGTAACCCAGAAAATAGAAGCAAACATGTTGTGAAAGGGTCAACTTTTTATGACTTTTTTCCTAAACCTAACAACGTAGTTTTGGCGCCTAATTCTAACCAAACAGAGAGAAAGTCTAAGAATAATGGTCCCACATGGGATGCAAATCTCATCCTCTTGGGTGAAAGTCCTGTTGCCGACTTACGCCTCCACCTCCCCTTAAATCTCTTGATACAGACATTGTGACTCTTTGGAAATGGAAATGTTTTCTACTATGTCATGGAGAAAATACTTTTCTTTTAAAATGTAAATGAGAACGCAGTTTACTCATATAGGAGCGTAATTTTTGTGACACAAGGATGTTCTATGAAAAAAAGCAGCGCTGTTCTTGTTTGGGAAACTGTGAATGCCAGAATGCCTGATGCAGCCTCATGGATGTTTGAAGCCTGCAGTGTTCCAGGTTTACTTTGTGAAAGGAGCATCTGTTAGTCCTTCCTCATCCTCCCTCATCTTTTCATTTTCACGAAGCTTCATTGCAGTGTGCAGTTACACAGGAGGCAGAAGCGTCAGTCTCCTGTTTTTTTTTTTTTTTTTGTCTGCATCATGCGACAGGATGTTCCGTCTGATGTCTGTCAACTGTTGACACTTACTGTCAAAGACCTTCGCTAGATCATCAATGGAATACTCACCCACACACACACTCCAAAACAACACACATTCCTCCATACTCTGAAATGAGGTCAGCTCCCTGCAGCGTATAGTTACTCCTTTTTATTCTGACATGGTCTATGATACAGTTAGTCTAAGATATGCTGCTGCAGATACACCTCAGCAGGGTAACTTTCTGCAGAATAACTTTTTCACTCATTTCCTCCTCTCCTTGCCTCCCTTATTTTTCTGCACACACTGACATTCAGCAAGTAAGTAAGGCAGCACACAGACAAGCTCAAGTTAAGGCATGTCTGTAACCGGCAGGAGGAGGGTGGGTTAAAGGGTGTAACTAGGACAGCATGTGTCTGTGCTGTCTGTGCCGTATATTGTTGGATGTGTTATTCTGGTTAAGTCTGAGTAAATTACATTCTCCTGCATTCCAGGCCAGTCCAATTTAATTTCTGGCTACACACAAAGTAAAAAAAAAAAAATGGTGGGAATGGACAAAGAGTGGAGATGACACTGAAGAAAGGCAATGCACGGTTGGGCAGGCTGGTGGGAAAGAAGCTGCAACACCACATCGGGCTTTTTGACAGCGCTTCGAATGGAATGTACCTGCTAAGCGAACGGGACAGTCTGCTGCCACCATTTAATGCAGCTGGCATTCACACTCTTCGGTTCTTCGCCAGCCACTGGGACTCGTGTGTTTTGAGTCTGTGGATGGGCAACAGAGGGAGAGAGAGAGAGAGAGAGATAGAGAGAGAGATAGAGGCAGCAGGACAAAGACCAAATGTTTTTTGCGCATTTGTGTGTGTGTGTCACTCCGTGCCTGTCCCATCTGAGTGCACAGTCAAGCGCGGTTCTCAGGGCTACGGCAACTTAATTACAAAACCTGTTGTAATCCATCATGTTCCTTATAAATCACAGCTCCCCTCGGAGAGCTTGCGACAGGACCGAGATCCCACACATTCTGTCCTGACCCAGTGCAAATGTTGCAGGCATTGGGCTGCATTTTCATCCACTTGACCGTGTGAAGTAAAGTTTTAGTTTCTCTCTCCTTCTTACTCGCAGTCTCTCTTAGAAATTGCCATTCCTTATCCGTTTTCATCTACAAACAATGACATTATCGCTGTTATCCTCAAGTCCCATATTCCAGCATCTGGTTCATATCTGTTACTCAGGGAGATGATATAAACCATCAGCGAAACAGGGAAATGATCCATAATGATTTTATTCATTTTAAAGGTCGCTGTGCTTCGAGATGGAGCTGCTTCTTTTTTACTTTTAAAGGCACGTAATTGTGCTTTTTCTATATTCACGTCTTCCAATGGTGTTTTTTTAACACCTGAATAGTGTATTCTTTTGATCTTTGAAAAAAATCCCATGTGTGTTAAAGAGACAGAAGACAGGTGAGTTATCAGTATCTCTATGGGCAGAAATGAGCTGCTGCATTAGTAAAGAAGTGATAAAGCTCACACAAAACAGTCCCTAATTCATCACTATTCTACTCTTAGTGCTTTTCTTTTTTTTTTGCACCTGTAGGTAATAATTACATAAGTCATGTCTAGAATTGTTTTGTCCTGTTGTGTCCTCCGACATTCTATTCAGTCACGTCCTTTTCTGCTGCTTCACTCCTTTGTCCACTCCATTTCTCCTCAGCCGTTTGTTCAGGTACACTGACCACTATTAGAGGTAATCACAGCCGGAGCTATTCAACTCTTAACTGTGTAGTCTATTCCCCACAGCCCACATCATTACACTATAACACTATCCATTTAGTCATTTAGTCTCTCCTGTTGTTAAAATGAGTAGCTGGTCAAACTTTTCTCAGCCAATTAAAATGAATCTGCTTGGAGTCAAGCGAGTGAAAACACCTGTTTGGTCTGTTGCTTCAGCGGTATCTGTATAAATGAATAACCGTCTGGTCAGTGAGTGCAGATAGCCAGTGTGGGCTTTAAGAAAGTGGAGGATCAGCCGACCTCAGTCAGTAGTAATGCGTTATTAATGTGTTGTGTGGCTGGCACCTCGTCTGGCTCGAGGAAGCTATTTATGTGACTTTCTGCTTGGCTCACATTACCGCACTGGTGGTCTAGGTGAAAGCCTGTGGGTCACTCTGTGCGTTATGGAGTACAAAGAAAGACAGACAAGCAGGCAGACTTATTTGACTCACAGCAAACAGGCATGCAGGGTGATAGCTGCTAGACAGAGCCCACAGTGTGCGTCTGTAATGTGCATTTGTCCAGTTGGCATGTGAAATTTCAGTGTGTGTACTGCTGGTGGATCAGACATGTCAACCTCTGCTGCCAAATAGCCCCGCTGTACTTCATCTGTTTAACCCTAATCCGCCGCCGGAGTGTTTGCGTGGGCGTGTGCGCATGTGTGTGATTCCTGGTGCTCCATGGGTGTTTTCCTTGGCACTGGCAATAATCCACCTAGCTGCGGACACACACGCACACACTCTCACCAATGACTGGATTAGGCTGCTAATCTCTCAGATCCCACAGCATGTGTGCGCGTCCACGCGTCTGTGCAAAGACACACACATTGCACATTGTCATTTGAATAGGCACCAGTTATGCAATGCCAGTCATTAGCAGGAGTCATCAGTTATGGCAGTGTGGTGGCAGGCATGCCATTTTGTCAAATGTGCCTCAGAAGACCAAATGTTAATTCCTATATTGTGCACATACTTCTTTAAAGAATCAGGGCCAGGAGTGTAAGGATAAAGGACATAAAGTTAGGTTCACAGTCTACTCTAGCAATGGTTCCCTTTATTTAAAAAATGATTTGTAATATTTCTAATTTGTGAAAATATCATAGGCTTTATTCATACCTTGACTTCAAGATGGAAATTCTGTAGTTCCTATAAACTTACTCATCCTCCTGCAATCCTAAATTTCATGCATGGATACATGGCTGTCAGCGAGCAGCTGATGGCAATAGATTTGCAATACGTTCTGATACTGACTAGAAACAGGATAAAAATCTTGATGGATGCCAGTGAACAATAGGATGTAAATTGCCAAAGCATAACAACACGACACCACTACAACTAGAACTGTGTTTGGAGCAATTTGATGCAGTGCTGTTGGTATTTCATTCATTCATTCATTCATTCATTCATTCATTCATTCATTCATTCATTCATTCATTCATTCATTCATTCATTCAAAATTACAAAATAAAACTTTAAATGTGAAAGTATGTGATTGCATGAGATAAACTGGTTTGGTATTTGATTACTGAGCTCTTTTGCATTTTTGCAGAGCTCAAGATGAAGATCAAACAGCCTTAGCTATCCCAGTTCTCTAGAGGGTTTTTTCTTCATCCAGAAAATAGGATAAAAAATGTGTTTTCCATTGCCTAGGACATAACAGTCTGCAAATTACAGTATACAATAGATAGATCTAAAAAGTCATAAACCCTTATAGGTCTAAAACCTAGTACATTTATACATTAATCCAGCTGGGATCAACCAATCATCAGACTAGCTGATTGTCAGATCCGATATTCAGCATTTTTCCGATTATCATTATCACTATTTTTGCTGATTCCTGCTTAAATAAATTGCTTCATACATTTTCCACTTTGGCTGTGATGTAGCTGCCTCTCTCCACTCTGTGGCCTTGAGCACTGTTACATCTGCAGCTTTATCTGATTGGTTATATGTCACAAGTAATAGCCTATCAGCAATATATGATAATTGTGGAAAAGTTTGCCTTTATTAAATATATGTATAATGATAAATAAACAAAGGCTTTTCAAGAACTCTTGTCTTTTAAAATCAGTTCTAAATATTCAGTTATCAAACTCCTTCATTATAAATAACCAGTATCTGTAACGGCCCTGAAAAAAACCCACATTATTCAATCCCTATTATACAGCATTTGCAGTGGTGAAATAAAATCATTAGAAGGATAAAAACATGCAAATTTTATTCAAAAATTGACAGGTTCTGGAGGTCTTGTTTTCTGTGTGGCAATATTGTTCACCACTGGCTTTTTTTGCAGCAGCTGTCAGAATTAGGAATGACGAAAAGGTACACAGTGTTAAAAGGCAAAAGGAGAAAAAAAAAAGCCTCTGCAGACAACAATGAGGAAAATATATTCTATGGCCCAATTTTCCACCAATGTGAAGGACAAAGGAACCAACATTTTGAATAAGCTGCAACTGGTGGGATGCCCAAAAGCCTTCATGAGTGCAGTGAATAGTCTGAATGGCCCAGCTTAAAATTGCATACAGTGTCTCAGTCAGCATAACACCTTCGCAGGTTAACACATTCTGAAATGGTGGGACAAATATTGCATCTGAACACTTCACAAGAAATCAATGAGATTGTCTGAAATTGTGAAATAAACTGCTACGATGTGTGCGCGCTACACTGCGAGACACTGGGCTTTATCTTCCTTCAGATTTTTAGTGGCTACAGAGCAGAAAGAAACTAATCTACACTGAGCAGTGACTCATTAACGGTGACCTAACTGGACAAGACCAGAATTTTGACTTCTTCTCTTTTGTTCCCAGACCGATTTAGAGTCATTCCTAATTTCCTGTTGCCCTCATGTTTCCCACCATCTCTAAAAGCCTCTGACTGTCAGTCTCTCCCATGCTTTATCACAGTGTGCACGACCTTATTCTGCCTTCCCAGATTGCTGTTTAATAGGAGCCTTCCTCCCTGGTGAACAATGATAAGCTAATGGTTGGGGAATTGCTCACTATTTAACAGCCCTGTCCGTCAAAAAGAAAAGGGAGCGGAGTGATGGAGAGCTGGTTTGGGGGTTGAAGTTTCCTTAATTTTTCCCCTCCCCTCATGAATGGCTTAATGCTTGTGTGGGTGGGAAGTGAATGCATGCGAGTAGTTTATAGGAGAGGCCACGTGATTGGCTTGCTACCTCTGTGCTGATTGGCCTCGCAGAAGGTGGCTGATTATTTCGGAACACCTACTCTGTTAGTTTAAATATATGTGAATAGATCTTTTAATTTTGCACTGCACAATCACTTTAAAAGCTGTAATTCACACGTTAAGCCTATATTTTTTATATATGTCCATTTTTAAAAAAAAGGTTTATCATGCATTCTATATGAGTTTCTACACTAAAAAAATCAGGAACAATCTACTCCCACTCAAGACTGACCTGTCCTCCTCTGCTGATTACTCTAGTATCCTCTGGCTATGAGCCTGTATGTGTGTGTGTGTGAGTGTGTTCGTGTGCACGTAAAGGAGAGAGTTATAGAAAGAGGGGGTGTATGAAGGAGTGTAAAAGCAGAAGAGCCATGTCTGCATGTTAAGTATACATTTACTCTAGATTTTAAATGGGAGTGTGTTAATGTCAGTCTCACCCAAACAGACACACACACACTCCACCGAATCAAATGGAAGATCCGTTTGTAACATCAGCCGACTATTACGTTAGCCAACTGGAAACATGATGCTCAGTTACAGGTGACCTTTTCCTGCTGTAAAGCATATGTGTGTCCTTGGCTGTGAGAGTGTTCCAGCACTTTGCAGATGTTGTAGGTGTCTACTGAAAATCATCACCCTTGTTATTTATACATAAAAATGGACCCTCTGAGGAGACTGTTTTCTCTCTGGCTGCATCTGGAGACTTCACACCTCCTTATGTTTTTTTGTACAAATGTCCTTCAAAGGGTAGACTGCAAGCAGATTGCACAGGAAGTACCTATAATACACATACACACTAAAACCAGAGTAGGCATTTAAATGGCCATCACAGGGGCTGGCAGATTGCAGCTGAACCCACCAAAGTACTGCATACTATTCCTCCATCAATCTTCCCTCTCTCGCTCTGTTTCTCAGTCCTCTTGTTTTTGTCTTCACCTTTCTTGTACTCACATCTTTACTTCTTCTCCTTCTCAATCAATTTCTTGTGCATGGGCAAATCACGCAGACTTACTCCAGGTCCAAACTCTCTGCCGTTGTGTGTGTGTGTGTTTGCGTCACATCACGGCCAGTTAGAGGGTACTGAGAGATGCTCAATGTCACCCTCTCCTCTGGTCTGAGCAGCCTGTTCTTCACTTTGGTGTTTGAAGAGGAGAATTGCCTTTAATTGCTCCACTTGAGACTTGGACTGGACGAGGCTCTTAGACAGTTATGGAAACTTGGTCGGCGTATTATCAGTAAAGTGCATGGATTCTTGTTATACACACTTTGACTGTGAAATGCAGTGGACAGAAAAGGGGGGGGGGGG
>OMNN01027092.1:0-20311 GCA_900302755.1 Chromis chromis
GACAAGGTGTTAATGAAATGTATTAAAGGAAACTGTTCAGATGAACGGTCTCCAGCTGTGAGATGCTCCGTGTGGCACTGCAGACCATCAAGCACACAAGTTTACTTCAGCTACATTTTCATTTGCAGCCTGCAGGAGAGGCTTTAAGGATAATAAGACCTACACACATACACACACACACAAACAACACTTGGGAGCTGAAAACATCAGTGAAGGGATAAAGTGAGATGAGGAGAACTGTGTCTTTTCACTTTGTTTTGATGTCAGAACTCTGAAATAGCACAGCTGCAGATCACCTCGATGCTTTATCGTGACCTTTTCTTCTTTAAAGCAGCTTTAATTTATATTTGTTTGATAATGTGAAAACAGTCTCAAAGGGGTCTCGTATATTAAGGAATTATCAACTGGCTACTATCAGCTTTATGGAGCTTTGTAAACGTGGAGCTTAAAATTTCAGTTTATTTTTTGTCTGCCAGATGTTTCAGAAAAACTAACCTGCACATGACCTGCTCACCACCAAACAGCAGACAGATGCGGTTGGTGACAATTTAGGGACTAAAATGACAATATTTCATCCAGAAGTTGGTGGAGACCAAAAACCAAGCAAAAAATAAGGGTGACTTTTAGATTCATACTTGCAAAGTGATTACAAAGACAACTCCAAATGAAAAATAACGTTGCTCCATAATTGCTGGGTGTGTAAATAAGCAACGTTTGCCCACAACTTCTCCATAATAAGTTTAATATGATGCATGTCGTTGTGTTTATAATTTGTTTTCATTGCCCCAAAATGGCCAAAACCATCAGTTACTGCATATTTAAGGTTTTGTAGCCCTCTGAGATGCTAATTCAACATGTCACCTTCCAATTAAATTCCATTTGTTATAAATAAAGCCATACTATACAGTATTGTTACGTCAAATGTCAGAAGAGGATCCACGCTTTAATTACTGAAGATGATCAAAAGTAACCAAAGTCTAGAAAGTTATCAAAAAGGGAGCAGGCAAAAAAAACCCAAAAGGCAATAAAATCATGAGGAATACATCGAAGAAAGAACCCAAGTAACACAAAAAGGTTTCACACTAGGAACACGGGGAGAACTTCAGCAGGTAAACTGACAACTAAAGGTGCAGAAACAAGATTACAGACACCCTCAGGGGTTGATTGGGTGATGAGACTCAGAGGTAGCAATCAAAAAGGACGGAAACCACACAAAGGATTCCTTTTTTGTAAGTCAAGGAGTAAGAGTTTACATTTTGAAGCTTTCTGCTGTTGGCAAAAACAATCTCACCTCATGTTCCATTTAGTAAAAGTTCTCTAGTTTTAGACCATCCTTAAGGAGCTTACTAGAGTACTGTGTTTGTCTTTACTCAGTGACATGATGCAGGCGACATACAGTTGCATTAGTTGTGATCATTAATCAAGTAAGGTCATGCTGGGAGTCCCGGTGGACTAGAGCTCTAAGATGCGTCCTGTATACGCTGCAATGTCATTGATTAAATTCCACATAGGCTGCTTTATTGCACATTTGCAGTATAGAACCTTCAGAAATGCACTGGGGCAGAGGACATTCATGCATGTGTGGTGGGGTAAGGGAGGGAGCTGTACCAGAATCTAGTAAACCCAACAACGCCACCTAGGAACACTTAGATTAAATCTGGACGACCACCTTAGTTATAGACAGGTCACAAGTTTGATAACTGAGAGAAGGCAGACACAATCAGATCAGAAGAAAACACATTTATCGAATAACTGGTTGGAAGTGCCGGCGGGGAGAGTGGCCTAAAACAAATACAAAGAATGATTCAAACCTATGAAAAAGAAAAAAAGCTTATAATAATTCTGTTTAACAATACAATACTTTGAAAAGGAAACACTTCCAGCATGATCAAATCAGCACATGGAGGGGAAAGTGAATGGAAGCCAGCAGGAGGGAGGTAGCCATTTACTTAACAGTGTTCAAGGAGCAACCACTTGGAACCCACAACAAACCAGTGGAAGGAAGAACCACACTAGAATGCCTAAACACCACCACCACCAACAACAACAACAACAACAACCAGCTCCACTACAGTTCTACACCAACACAAATCTAGGGATTAGCAAAGCTAAGCCAAAGCTAGGACAAACAGCAGCCAATAAAAACCTTAATGGTGTCTTAGTTACGCAGACTTGAGGGGCATCGGCAGCATCCACATTATGCAAAGGCAGACAAACTTGGCGTCACATACCTCAGCCAAACAGACAAATGCAACTTAATCGTTATATGCATATGAATGAATAAACCCTTTAAAACAGCCAAAAACCTTCAAACAACCCTGACTACATCACCTACCTTAAGAGTCACAGAGGAGCCCATGTGGCAACCAGGAAGTAGAAAAGACAAATGGCAGCCATGATGCCACAGGTGCTTTAGATACCTTCAATCAGGGGGCGGGGTCAAGGGAGGAGTTGACCTCATTCTATGATGGTGTGTTCAATGGCGATCAGGAAATACTAAATTTGCACAAATGCTCCCACTACACATGTTTCTGCTGGTATTACTGTATTAGACACTATTGCATTTCCACAGTTTCCAGCTGTTAATATTGCAGAACATGTTAGAGGCAATAGGTTTCAAGGCCCCCCCTCTGTAGTTGTGCTGATGTTCTGTTCGCAGAAGCCAATAAAGTTACTAGAAATCTTAACTTGATGCTGAAAGGAAATCCTCATCTATGCTGGCAGTTATTTTCATTTGCAATAATTCTCTGAACCCCAAGCACCTCTATGGAGACAGCACAACCATGGCTAGAAGTAGAAGGAACTCAAAATTGTCTATTCCCAGCCCAACTGGTCGAGGCAGATGGCTGCCCTCCCTGAGCCTGGTTCTGTCGGAGTTCCCCCCCCCCCTTCCTATCCTAGGGGGGTTTTGGTTCCTTCCCACTGTCGCGGACTGCTTGCTTATAGAGAATCCAAAAGCAATTTTTGGATTGTTGGGTTTTCTGTTTTCTGATTTCTTCTTCATTATGATGATAAGCGCTATGTGAGTGATGACATGTGTTGTAAATATGCGCTATATTTACAACAACATAAAATTGAATTGAATTGAATTTATTGTGCAGTATGACGCTATCATAATGTCATATGATCATAAAAAAAGAAGAAGATGGAATTGAACATGTACAATATTTTTCCAAGTGCCCAAAGGTGTTACCAATACTGGGAAAAAGATGGTGGCTCTATATTCTAGAGATATAGAGAGATTTTTTGCTATGAGACTGTTGGTCGCAGCTGAGCAACTAGTGGCTTCTTAGTTGTGCCAAGAAGCACAGAATTTTTGCTTTTTTTTACAGAAACCGGTTAGAGCAAACTACTTGTTTTTGACACACTTTAAATTTTACATTGAGAATAAAGTGATTTTGATGAAACATATAAAAACAGCACATCACACATGATTTGTCTGAAGACGGTTTGAAAGTTAAAAATCTGACAATTCCATCTATTTTTACAGTTTCTGGCTCTGATAAATGGTGTAATTGTGGTGATTTATTAAAGATAACGTGTCTTTTAAACCCACCAGCGAGGTTCAAAGGGTTAACTATGACTATAACAGTTTAGTCTAAATTGGCTGCAGGCCTGCTGTATGTTTGATTGTGCAAACATGTTAATTTCAGATCAGTTGCTGACTTGAAGGGGACGATAAGTGATTTGCTGCATTAATTAATTAAGGTGCTATGTAAACATAATTTAGCTATTTTTGCATCAGTGTTTTGCTTCGTAGCTACAAAGTCTCTTGGGACGATCTCCCTTCTCTCTCATCTCTCCAGCTGCTGTTATCTCCTCAGCACTGATAGGGAAGGTAGGCCACAATTCAGACAATAAAACACCACAGAGAATGTTTTATACAGTAGGTGTTAGAAATAATCACACTACAACATCATAACTAAACATATTTTTCTATATTATTGTCTTTAGATGTGTGATTACCTGTGATTGAACTGCAGGGCTATTTACTTTTCTGCATGAATCACCAAAATAAGTCGTGAGCTGGCGGCAGATTTATTTTTATTTTTTTTGCATCACTCTTGTCTCATTATCTTAATCTAAATGACAAGTTATTCAAGGATCTAAAACATGTCAGGGAGGGGGAAAAACTGCTTGGCAGGAGGTTGATGTTTTTCTTCTCTCACCTGTAAACGTCTCTTCACACCTCTTCAGTCCCTCTGACAGCTGCTTATATCACCGTGTGCTGCTGAACCTCAGCGCTGACACGACAGAGACTAGAAACAAAAGGCTTCTTTGGAAAGGCGCAGACCTCCTGATGCAGCTGGAGCACAGCCCACTGATCTCAGATTTAACATTAAAAAGAAAAAATACATCCGACCTCTGACAGTAGTGCTTTTTATAGTCGAAATGCCGCAGGGATCGACACCTTTAATGTGATCACTTCTTGCTTGGCTAGTTTCCTTGACAACAAAGCAGAAGATCAGGATTTCAGAGGCTGGAATGATTTTATCTGGAACCAAAAGGGAGGGAATGTGTAATGAAAATGAACTGAGCAAACAGACCTGATTGATTATGTCCATAAAAGTTATCTAAAGGGTCACCGTGTAATTATGGAAATCTGGACTGATGCCTTGTAGCAACCAATAACATAATACCTGCCAATAAGGTGATAACATTTTGTCAATAATGTAATAAGTTATTACGTTAATGGCCCAGCATTAAAAAAAAAACCTTTGAAAATGTAATAACTGCAGCCAATAATGTAATAATACATCAATAGGACTGCATTTCTTGGAAATAAAATATTCTTTTGCAGTTTTTGTGCAGTTTGCTCATCAAAAATAGGTCAAAAATAGGTTCACTCATCAAGGATACATCCCATGTAGCTCTCACTCTAAGAGCCAATTTGAGAATTATTTGTTGTACAAAATCTTTATTTAGAATATTGTTTATTTGCTTAGATATGTAATGAATTTACCACATTTCTTTTCTTGGAAAACATTTTATTAAAACGTTTTTCAAACATTTGTCAAGGAAAAACCATTCAGTCCTCACTTAAAACTGTATTTAAATAACTGGACTGGCACTATAATGGCACTTAATTCCAATATACAACATAGAACATGAACACTCATTTACAAATGTAAAAAAAACAAAAACGGAAGAGTATTATGTACGTTGCTAGCCGTTACTTGCGTTATTGGTTGCTACATGCCTCGTGCAGGGAAACACTACAGGTAAACCAAGAAAATGCAATGAAGGACACCAAGAATGACAGGCACATATGATTTGTGACTTGATATTTACATTGCACCACATACAGCTGGTGATAATGAGTGTGCCAAACAATTAAAGCATTGCTGGTCTGGAGCAGGTTATTGTGCTTTGAAAGATCTCTGAATTCAAAAGGAAAAAATCATGCAAAATGTCATATATACAGACACCTTTGTGCCAATTTTAAATAGGAAGCGTCTCACATAGAAATAGACATAAACAGACTTAAAGGCAGCCCGAGGGTAACTCTGTAAATGACTCAAATTACTTCCAACTGGTTTGATGTGATTGACTGTGAAAATACTGAACAGAGAAGGTCCTCCTGTAGGCCTGTTAGTCCGTATATCACTTACAAACAGAGGAACATCTACCAACAGCTGCGTGCGAATCCTACATTGATCAGCCACAAAATTAAAACCCCTGACAGGTAAAGTGAATAACATTGATTATCTGCTGGCAGAAGCAGCGTGATGCTCTGGGCAGTGTTCTGCTGGGAAACCCTGGTGCTGGCATTTATATGGATGTTACTTTGGCACGTAACCGAACATTGCTGCAGACCGTCTAAACCCTTTCGTGCCAACAGTATCCCCTAATGGCAGTGGGCTCTTTCAGCAGGATAATGAGTGCTGCCACACTGCAAACATTATTTAGGAAATAGTTTGACAAAAGGTTGCCTTGGCTTCCAAATCCCCCAGATCTCAGTGGAAAAACAAGTCCAATCCACAGAGGAACCACCTTACAACTTACAGGCTGTTTAGGCTGCTCGATTCAGATATTAGGAAGGTGGTTTTTATTTTAACGAACAGTGTAAAACTAAATTTATTTACAATTTAAATCAACTGCTCCTGATAAGCACAGTCTATTTCCATTTATCCCAAAATCATCACAGCAAGTTGAATGAAAATTCATATGGCTCCATTGAATCTGACAAAGATCT
This sequence comes from Chromis chromis, assembly GCA_900302755.1. Lineage (NCBI taxonomy): Eukaryota > Metazoa > Chordata > Actinopteri > Pomacentridae > Chromis > Chromis chromis. The sequence continues at coordinate 6,197 of OMNN01027092.1, forward strand.
TTCTTAGATTTCAGTTCTAAAGACAAACAGTGGAATAAAGGAAAAAAGCAACAAAAATGAAAAAATGTTTGTTTTGTATTTGCTGCTGTACTGCCCAGTCCTATAGAAATACTTGTGATTAGTGTGGAGAGAGTGTGAAAAATCACAATCCAAACTGGACTGCAACAAATACTTCTTACCATACTTCTCAATTGAGGTAACTGTCATATAAAGAGGTGTTTCTGATATTTGTGGCAGTGGTGGCCTAGTGTTTTGTGAAGCGAACTTGTCGCCGGTTCGAGCCCCCGGACTGGCAAGAGGTTGAGGTGGAAAAGTGAGAGCCACCGCTTGTCCCAGTCACCACCACTGTGGGCCCTTGAGCAAGGCCCTTAACCTCTGACTGCTCCCCGGGCGCTGCTCCTAGTATGTATAGTTAAGGTTAACTTTAAATAGGATGGGTCAAATGCAGAGAAGGAATTTCCCCAAGGGGATCAATAAAGCTTAGATTATTATTATTAGTATTATTATTTTGTTCTACTCATGACATCCCAAACTGCTGCCATAAGTTTACTTAAGAACCTGATCTCATTTGAGTAAGGTGCAATCTTAACATTTTGCAGTATTTTAGCTGTATTATCATAATAATCTCTATTTAATTCTAATAAATTATACAGTGTTTTCTATTTCCTATGTCAAGTCCTGGGCTGCTTTTTTATTCCCAGAGAAAACTGTGGTGTTGGGGCTGTATTCTGCAGCACAACTAAATCAGGTAGTGTTCCTTTAAGCAAACGTTAACATCAGTTCTGCCATTGTCCCGCAGGTTTGCTCTGCTGACTCGGTTCAGGCTGAACTTCATCTAAATGAAGCTTCCCTGTCTGCTGATGCAGCACAGCATGCAGTGAAAGCCAATTCAAGTGTCACTCACTCACGCTGTTCGTGTTGTTGTGCTGCTCCGAGTGGAAATGAAGGAAACTGGCTCACACAGGTGGATGTCCAGATTTCTGCGGGGGACTGGTGGCTGCTGTCGTCCCTCCTATTGTTTGTCTATTTCAGAACGTGTGGCACACTGTGCTCGGTGAAAATTTACATTTTATTTTGGGGGGCTGGCAGGTGCGGTGGCAGGTCCTGGCAGGTCGGATGATGCACCCTGCCACCCTGTAGGTCCGGCCCTCGAGCTCATTCCCCCAGTTGTGACTTTATCTCCGTCTTCCACTCGTGGCCCAACTCATCTGTCTCCAGCCTTCTGCTTTATGCAACTGCTGCCATGACCTATATAGTAAAGGCCATTTTAGTGTGTATGTGTTTGTTCTTCCCCGGTGGGTCTCCTGTGCGTGTTTGCGAACGGTTTAGTGAAGATCTCCTGTGTGTGAGTCCCTCGCAGGGCTCTCCGGTGTGTGTCTCGAGGTACAGAGTGACCCTGATGTGTCAGTTCTGCTTAAAAGAATGAATGGAGTGCTGGTGGACCACTGTGACTCACTGCCACACACACAGGAAACTTCCCCAGGGCTCTCCCTATGATCACTGTACCCCCCAACACACACACTGCTGACATATTTCCTCGAAGCCCATCTATAGGCTCCCATTTTAAGGCTGCATCACGACACTGACATGACACCCGCAGGCTGCAGTTTCCATCCCTATACATTTATAGTACATGTATATATGTAAAGTGTTGTTATTTGTAGCCAAGCTTGCCTTTTTTTTTTTTTTACAGCTACCCTGTAGGGCACATTGAGTATGTATGTGTGTGTTTGTACATTAATTTCATGAAGAAGATTACCATGAGGGCAGAGCAGAGCTAGAGGGTGTCAACCTTTTGAAATAACTGTTTTTAAAAGACTAACAGGAACTTTATGACTATGCATGTTTAGCAGGAAACAAAACACACATACACACACAACTAGCCGAATGTGTTTATTAGAGTTTCAGAGATGCAAAAATCTGTAAAAAGCTGAGTAACAGAATAGGAAGGGATGAGAATGCACTGACTGTCTATGAAAAGTATCCAACAACCTCAGTAAGTATGTTTTACAACATTGAATTGTAGTGATGTAAAAAGACATTTGGACTATGATGAGATAAAAAGATCGTAACAAATAAATCCTAATTTTAATTAGCGACGTGAAACAGAAAATAATTGTAAGTTTTTTTTGTGTTTTCAGAAATCACAAGGCAAAAATAGATCATTGTTGTATGACCCAGGTGTGAAAAGCTATTTGGTTACATCACTTGTATCTTAAAGGTGCAATGTATTACTATTATTACTTAAATGACTTCACGTTTAATATTCGTATCTAAAATCTGATGAGTGCCATCTTTTAGTACATCTATTGTTTTTTTGACATGCAGCAAATGGTCTTGAGCCGGACTCGAACTCATGACCACTGCTAAGGGACTGAGCCCCATGTGGTATCGCTAAACGGCGGCCCTTAGTATATCTATTGTGATTCTATGTTGTAAATCAGTAAACCATAATGAAGTACAGAGTGAATACTTTGTATAGGAAGTGCTATTATTACTAAACACAGGTGAGTCTTGTCTCGACTCCAGCTGAGGTCAGAGGGCAGTTATTAACGCACACTCACGTCCACACACTGTATGTACACATTCTTCACAGGTACGGTGCTGTAAGGCATTTAAACTAGCATTCAGCAGAAAATCATGATATCTCACCAACCGGAGCTGAGTGAACACTTTTCTACGGTGCAGCATCTAGCGTCCTCTGCTGTCTAAATAAATAAATCTTTACATTACGGAAAACCTACAGGTGGCACAAAGGCGGCGACGCTACAAGGTAGAGAGGATGGGCAATGTTCAACGCAGCTGGTAAGGCGACTGTTAATCCTGTAGGAAAATTATATACAAGTTTAGACCTTTGCTTTGTAATGTACTTTAATTAGTTTTTGCTCTCACAGATTTTTCAGTAGGACTTGTGCGTCCCAAACTATAGAAATACACTGTTTCAAAGATTCTAAGTTATGCATCATGAATACAAAAAGACACTTTGTTTATTCAAAAGTGACTAATTCATAATCTAAAACTTCATAAATACTGCTGGTTAATGACAACACTACCCATATACTTTATTTTGCCTCTAAGCATCACCTGTGTATGCCAGGCTTTTAAAAAAAAGAATCTACAGAGAGGAGGCAGTGCTGAGGAAAGAAAGACGATGCAATACTATTGATCAAGCCAGAGGAAAAATATTGCTTTGAATTGAAGTAAATAGGGTTTGAAAGGTGACCTGTGTTTATCTGATTCAGAACAATAATAAATCAAGCACTTCTCTTACTTTATCATATATTTAAACAGTTTTGATAAGGACACTTGACTCTCACCTGTGGCGTTCTTCTTTTAATCATAAGAAAAATATTTATTTTTCCAGCACTCTTTCCTCTACTCCCCAACAAGCACAAAATATAACTCATCCACACATACGGTATGAATACTGGCGCAAGTGTGCAGAATAGTGGACACGAGCACATAAAGGCAACTCTCACTAAGGTTTAGCACAGTACTGGCAAACGTCCTGCAGAGTAACAGACATCGATCTGTCATTTTTCAGTCCCAGTTTTGCTCCCTGCGGAACAAACTCCAGGCAAAATCACATCACAGTCTCTTACGACATCAGCTTTGCTTGCGATATTGATCATCCAATTAGGACCTGCACAATTATCCCAGTGATTCATTGAGCAACAGAACAGAAAGTGAGCTAAAAAAACTGATTCAGCTACAAATGAAGGTCAAAGTTCTATTTTCTAACAAAGACATAACTTGCTAAGCACTCAGCTGGTGCCCAGAATTACCTTAAAGTCTTTTCAGAAACAAATGCATTAAAGAAATAAAGGTGTATCACAGCGTGTCTTTCATGGTTCCAGTGGAAACAGTGGAACGCTGGATGCAGACGTGATGCGAACCGAGCTGGAAGCGATTCAGGAACTCTTAAGGTGATTGTGGTCCATCAAAGTGTCCATTAATGCCAAGAGCTCCCAGATTCTTCTCCTGTGCATCAAGTAAAATTCATCTGTGCACAGAAACCAGTGTATGTTATATTTTACATGTGATCCCGCCGTCCGTTTTTGTTTTTGGTCCAGTTTATATTCAAAGGAGCAGATGGAAGTGTAAGGCCATAATCCACATGCAATACGGGTGTCTGCGCTTTCTGAGTGTCCATCGTTCTCGTCTGCACAGTCCCAGAATGTTGACGTCACTGGAATGTTCAGAGGTCATCCGATGAGGCCGAACATCCACCCTCTAAAGAACAAACATCCAGACGGTCAGCGATTCAACATCAAATATGCCACGCAATTATCTTCAGCTCCAAGAACATCTGTACAGAGTTGGATTTTTACTTAACATGCAGCTTATCTCCCTAAATCAGTTTCACAGCATTTTCAAAGCCCCCTGAGAGGTCAAGCTTAAATTTTTCATCCAGACCACGAATGTCTCGGAGCCATGGCAACCAGATATGAGGCTGCTCATGAGATGTGGACTCAATACGCTGCGGTCAAGAGAGCAGATAAACACAGATATGCAGTCTGACAGATAAACCAACAGATCAGTTTAAGCTGAGGAATAATGCTTTAGCTTTCACTCAGACTCTGCATGTCAGTTCCCACAGTCCAAAATCAAAATATAGAGAGCGGTAGCATGACAGCACATTTTAGAATCAGGCAGTATCTGGAAGTTTTGCTACAAAAATGATATATAATTAATGGATTATAACACCTGAATCACATGAATAATAGAAAATTGTTACTTGTAGTGCAGCAGATAAGTGAGACTATCTTTCAAAATGTGATTCAAGCATCAAACTTGGCACAAATACTCCTTAGGGGTTACCTTTTTGAAAAAATATGCTAGCCACCTGAAATTCAAGATTTCATTTTTTGCCTATAAATTGCCTATTTTACCACAGATTCTCACTACAGTAACCGATTTAGTTGATCTTGGTGTTAAAAAGTAGGTTCTCAGGGAGCCCCGATAGCCTAATGGTTATGACCCACATGCAGAGACGTAGCGGCTGACCCGGGTTCGAGTCCAACCTCGGGCATTTACCGCATGTCCTTCCCCACTCTCTCCTGTTTCCGACTCTATCCACTGTCCTATCGAATAGGCGAAAAGCCAAAAATAAATCTTTAAAAAAAAAAAAGTAGGTTCTAAAGTATGAGGAATCCAAAAATACAACTCTAAGATCTCGTTGGAGCTTCTTTCTACCATTTCTAGCCCAAAACAGTGAAAATTTTACAGGGAATACGGCATCTGCAATGATATGAAACAACATTTTATTAAGAGTGATACATGTACATCTACAGCAGGTATTTCTATTTAACCCTAACCCTAAGACCTACTGCACTACTATAGCATTATGTAGGTTAACCACAGTTCTGTAATTTTGATCCGAAGTCCCAAATAAGGTAAAAATAAGCTTCTTAGTGATTCAGAAGTCCAAAAAACAGATTCTGCATGGTCTAAAATGTATGATTCGGTACCAGAATCATCCATATTGGGCAAGTCTATTGTGTATATTTATTGCGAAAAGTAATATTTCGGTATTGATTATGGCGCCCATCTTGAAAAAATGGCAGCCATCTTGAATTTCAAGTGGCCAGCGTCATATTTTTTTAAAAAGGTAACCCCCAAGGAGTATTTGTGCCAAGTTTGGTGCTTGTATCACATTTTGAACAATTCACCTGAAAAAAAATAATTTATCTGCTGCACTAATACATAATTATATCAATAATAAGTGTTCTATCAGAAATTATGTCAAGTTAGTGTGATAAATAATAATAATAACAATAATAAGAATCATAATATGTACACCAATAAGAGATCAAAAATCTATGAGTATCTTTTAAAATTTAAATATCTGAAAATTTTAATAGTTACTTACAATTACGGGGATTCTTTTAAACACTGGTGACAATAAAACAACAAATAAATGAAAATATGATAACAGCAAAATATATATTATGATTCCAGATGTGTTTTTTAAGGTTTACTAAAATATAACAATCACGTTAATTATGTTTTTAATTGCATTTTTAGTTATAAATGTGATTAAGTAAAAAAGATTTTTTTTAAACACAAAGCTCATCAGTTCTTTACAGACAATAAATAAAAGCTCATGAGATAAACAGTAATAATAATAACATGTTCATCAACAAAAATCTAAATCAGAATTTAAAGTTAAAAAAGCCAATACAATACAAAAAGCCTCATATTTCATGTAAAAAGCTGCGATGAGCTGCTCCTCTCTGGTTATTGGTTGATGGTGTACGTTCCCGTTCGGTTCTTCGATGGTTCGTCCATTTGTTCCTGAAATAGATTAATTATGGGAGTGAATATTCACCTCAGAGACACATTTTACATTTAGAAAAATCCTCCATCAGCCTCATTAATTCTGAATCTTCCCCAGTGGCAGAAACAGCTGAAATGAGGATTTTCTGAGCCTCATTCTTGTATCTAAAAGTGAGATTTTTGCTTTTTCGGCATTGTTTAAGTTCAGTCAGATTCAGCTTTTGTATGAAAATGGAGGGAATCAGATGTAAACAACATATAAAGAAATGAAAACATTCAGGATGTCAGAATCGGTGTTGGTGCAAATCAGTGACACATTCAAGACTGATAAGAAATGATTATTCATCTTCACACTTATCTGGAAAATAATTCATTTTTTGTGTTTGTGTTCTATGAAAACCAACAGTGGCATCATGTAAATTAAATTCCTGACAATTAATCACTATTTGGCTTTTATTTTTACAGCATTGTTTTCATCTTTCAGGACCTTTACGTAACTTTTTGAATTGAGGCTTAACAGTAAATCTGACTGACAGTAATGATTTACAGAAACATAAATAGTCTGAGTGCTAATGGGCTAATAACAAAAGCTAAAGGTAATCAGTTTTCACCACTAAAGTCAACACTCATTCATCACTCTCAGCTCATGTTCATACTTTTCTTTGTTGTCACGGTGTCATTACATCACATTACAGGAAGGAGGTGATCCCTTTTTAAACTGTGACTCATCACAGAGCAAACAGCTGAATAAGTGTTAAAGCTCCAACACACCCTCTTACATGTACAGTTCACTCAGACACACTGCTATTTATTCTGCTGCACCTCATTCTAAATCACTGATGCAGAAGCCAAAGATCATTTCAGTCGCCTTCATCCTTCTGTGATCTTTGTTACTGTTTTCTTTAGACAACCTCCAAGCAGGAAACTACAAACTGAAAACTTACAGCTGGATCTACAGTCAGGCGGCTCTGATAGTTTTATCAGTGAATTATCTATCTTTAACAACAGGTCGCCCATGACTGTGATTGGTTTAAATATAACAACACTCTCTTCACATTCTGCCTCCTCGTTTATTCATTAGATCATTTATTGAACAGCTTAATGCTTTTGTGTCTTGTTTCAAATTTCAAAGAGCAGTTTTCAATAAAATAAATTAAATGTTCTCTTTGGCTCTGACTCAGCTTCCTCTCTGTCTGCTGTCACTCTGTGCTCCCAGTAAAGCCCCGCCCACAGAGCAATCTGATTGGTTACACATCACAGTAACAGCTAATCACTGAAAGCAGTTGTTTACACAGAGAGACAGACAAGCACATTATCAGTCTGTAGCAGTGACAGCAGCTGTTTGAAAGTGAAGTTCTAATAAACACCTGTTGGTGTCAGGAACTGATTCTGCTGACAGTGCTAGGCTAATGCTAACACAGAGAGGTTAGCTACGCCACTTAACCTGCAGCTAACACTATCTAGAGCAGCGTAACAAAAGTCAGATTAACTTTAACCCTGTTCTAACTGACAAAAAACAATCTGAAAAACTGAAGAAGCACAAACAACACAAATCAGGACATTAGCTGCTTTCACACTGGCTAATGCTATGCTAACGGCTAGCAGCGAAGTTAGCAGGCAGCCACAGATTAAACGGAAACAGTCTAGTAAGCAATAAGAAATAAAGCTTTAAGATCTGGACCTTAGTGGGAAGTAAAAGAGAAGAACAGAGAAACATTAAGAAAATGGAAAAACAGCAGATATAACTGTTATTGATCCCAATCAATCGATTGATCAGTAAAGAGAGGAGAACATCCTGAGATCATGTGACACTGACGTCATCACTCCCATTTCTATTGTACATAATCAGTTATAATAATGCTTATTAAAGGAGAAGTCTACTTATGAATGACAGGTTCCTGCAGTCACATGCTGTTAATATATTACTTTTAATGAATATTGGTTCTTAATATTGGTTATCGACCTTTATTGATCACCAATAATTAATTTCTGCCCTGAAAAACAAAACCCATATAAACTGTCTGTGTAATGTTGGACTTACATATGGCCTCCCGTTGGCCTCGAAGCGGCTGTGGGTGGTGTAGAGAGGGATGTCGTCTCTGTGGGTGGGGTAGTCGTAGGGGCTGAAGCCGCTGTAGCGCCCCCTACAGCAGCACCACAGCAGCTGCACACATACAGTCACTGTTACTGTCTGACTATAGCCATAGTGATGGTGAAAGCTGTAGCTACTACACATGAAACCAGGGTACTTTAGTGTGTTTTCAGTGAAGCTGATTGTCTGTGACTCACCAGAGCGATGAGCAGCAGCAGCAGCAACAGCAGCACCAGAGCAGCCAGAACCAGCAGAGCGATGCCCCACCCAGGAACCCCCCCACCGCTGCTAGGCAACACGGTGGTACCATCGCTTGTTGCCGTGGCAGCGGAGGACGTCGTCACGCTGGAGATGATGGTGGTGTTGTTGTCGGGGGAAACCGAGGAGGGTCCATGAGTTGCTGCGGTGGTGTTACTGGGAGTAGCTGTGATGGCACTGGTGTTACTGGGAGTAGTGGCGATGGTACTGGTGTTACTGGGGGTAGTTGCGATGATACTGGTGTTACTGGGAGTAGCTGCGATGGTACTGGTGTTACTGGGAGTAGCTGCGATGGTACTGGTGTTACTGGGAGTAGCTGCGATGGTACTGGTGTTACTGGGAGTAGTGGCGATGGTACTGGTGTTACTAGGAGTAACTGTGATGGTACTGGTGTTACTGGGTGTAGTTGCAGGGGTACTGGGAGCAGCTGCGGTGTTACTGGTGCTACTGGGAGATTGAGGAGAAGCTGACAGGTCTAAGGTGGAGCTGCTGGTTTCACTCCTGGCAGTTGTGATGGTTGTCATGGATACAGGTTGTATTGAAACATCTCGACTACCGGTTGCCAATGGTGAGGCGGTTGTTATGGAAACAACAGTCGTTTCTGAGGAAACTAATGGAAGAAGTAGAAAAAAATTAAAATATTTTCCTCAAAAAACACATCTTCTTCTCTTAAATAAAACCTTTGACAACTTTACTTTTTACAAAATTAGATAAACATTTAGTAAAATAAACTGTTGAATTATAAATTGTTGATATAACTAGTTTAACACGGTGAAAAAAAACAATCAAAAAACCCATGTTAAACAAGTTAAAAATTCTTGTTTTTGCTGCTTCTATTTCCAGAATGACTCAGATTGTTCAAAATGACCTAAAATTGTATAAAATGGCTGAAAACCTGTCCAGAATGACTGAAACTCCAGTTTGCAGACCTTTTACATGCACAAGAGCAGCTATACAACACACTGAACCACAAAAAAGGCTATTCAATGTGTTTGTTGTGTGTCTATGGGTCACACCAACTATGAAATCTTCACATTCAACAAAAACTGTTTCCTCATATACGTCCAAAAACTAAATCACAATACTTTCAAATGTGTCCAAAATAACTTAAAATGGGCCCAAAATGGCCAAATTTCAAAGTGACTCAAACTGAAGCCTGTAGAACTTTAACATGAAGCACAACAGTAAAGGAGAAAAAAAAAAAAAAAAAAAAAAAAAAAACTAAAATAATAGAAAATAGACTGTTTAATATGTTCATTGTGCCAACTTCACCCTCCGCCTGGCAAAAATTATTTAAAAAAAAGTCCAGGATGGGCACCCCGATAGCCTAAAGGTTATGTCGCGTGACCCAAGTGCAGAGGAACCTCGGGCGTTTACCGCATGTGCTTCCCCACTTTCTCCCGTTTCCGCTCTATCCACTGTCCTATCCAATAAAGGCATAAAAGGCCAAAAATAAATCTTTAAAAAGAATAATCCAAAAATATCTCAAATATATTCAAATGTTTTCGAAATGACAAAAAATGTCCAAAATGACCAGAAACAATCTTATATATACATAAGTAAATGTATATCTGTATATATAAGATAGATATATATGAATATAGAATATATAACATTCCAATGTCTCCAGAGTGACTCAAAAACTGTCAAAAGAACATAAAATGTCCAAAATGACTCAAATGCAAATCTCCAGTCTTTCTCTTTTTTCTTTACACATATAAATCAGCTGTTTAACACTGAATGAAAGGAATCAAAGAGCAGAATCTTACTGTTGAAAACTACTGGTCTTGTTATCAGTGGATTTAATTCAGCTTCACAAAGAATTCAATAGAAAAACTGTTAAAAAGTAAATAATCAGATAAGTCTGGTTGATTCAGCAGCAGTTTGTCCACAAACATGTGACGTGAGACTAGAAGTTGGACTGTGATCCTGCTCAACAAAACTCACCTGTTTACCTGTTTACCTGAGCACAGGTTTTCTGTTAGTGGATAAACATCTGTTTGTTTCAGGGATGTGAAGGAAAAAGTAGATTTATATTTACAACATCAGTGTGAAACTGAAGACATTATCTAGTTCTAGTGACAGAAGCTAAAATTGTAACTGAAAATAAACTTCATTAACCTTCCAGAGCTGAAATATAGAAAAGTGATGAATAAATGTTTAACAAGCTGAAGGAAACAGATGGTAATGGAACCAAACTGACCTGAAAACAGAACCAGCCGAGTTACTTTCAGGTTCTAATCTGTTAAAATGAACCACTTTATAAATCAATAAAACGTCCTTAAAGTGTTCCAGCCTGAGACGTCTTCAGTTTCTAGTTTTGTTGAAACTCAAAGAAAAGATGGAACATTTGAGCAGCTGAAAGCTTCAGAGTTTAGTTTGTTGTTCTGCTGCAGACGATCAGATAAAGTCTATGTTTCTGAAAAATGAGATTCACAGGAAAGTGAATCTCTGAGACTAAACGAGACTCTTAAAGACGTCGACTCAGTTTGTTGAGGTAAAAATGAAAATAGTCAGTCAGGGTTTATCTCCAGTCATGTGTAAACCGAAGGATGATTCTGTCTGTCTAGTGTCTCAGGTGTTCATCTTTCTGCAGTGTGAGCAGGTGAAGGTGGTGTTTGTTACCTGAGGCGGTGCTCAGAGCGACACACAGAACCAACAGCTTCTCCATCTTCCTGCAGGAAATCAACAGTTTGACAAAGATCTCAGTGTGAGCAGCTGCTGGAGTCTGTTTCATCCAGAGAAAGACTCCTTTATACACCTGCACACAGGTGGGAGGGGGCGGAGCTGGCTCGCTCCCAGCATGCACTGGGATCTGCAGCTACAGCACAGCGCCACCCTGTGGTCTGCACAGGCCGAGACAGTTCACCAGCTTCTGATCCTCTAACTGCAGCAGAATTTAGAAAACAAGATCCCAAATAGCAAATCATTAAAAATGTGTCCAGAGTTTGTCTGAAGCAGATTTAACAGAGTTTTAGTTTAAATCTGTGTTTTCTGATTCAGGTGATCTGAGCAGGTGGAGCAGAGGCGGGACCAACTACGGCTGACTGTGATTGCCTGAGACACCTGTCAATCAAGGTAACCCACACACAGAGGAACCTATAGATTCTATAACATGTTCCCTCAACAACATCCTCAGAACTAACAGGCAGAATGTTCCACCTTTGTTAATATTCCACACTAGTGGAACATTTTATAGAAATCATCTGAGGCCTCGATAACATCTAGAAAATGTTTTTTTTAATGTTGGATTGAGAACGTTCCTCCTTTGTTATCATAGAACATCATGGGTGCCAGACAACGATCTCTGAATGTGACTTTAGAACATTTTTAACTTCATAGAACATTATTGAAGTGAAAATATTATATATAAAAAGTTCTTTAAACATTTGATTGAAACCTTTTCTTTAAAAAAATGACCAGAACTTGTAGATAACGTTGTGGGAACGTTCCTTGCTGGATGGAATAAAGGAACTAAATCTGTCATTTTGATGATAATTAACCTAATCTTGAATCTTTCAGCAGCTTTTAGACAGTAACAGACATTAATAAGCAGAATAATCACGTTTACAGCCGTAGTTTGTTCAGTTTTGCTGATTTTATCCTTTAAGATTTAAACTCCTCATTTTGGATTATAGTTTGTTTTTTAGAAATATATAAAATTGTTCACTGACTTTAAACCTATATCAGTCAGTCTGCTTTAAATTCAGTTTTTATGTTAACAGCAGCTAAAACTATAAAACACCTTAATTTAATAAATACTTATAACAGATCTAATAATCAGGTACATATTTATCCATCTGTTAACATTCAGTTTATTTCCTGTTTCCTTTCAGCTGCTGTTTTACTTTCAGTCTGCTTAGTTTAAAATCTTCATAATGACTCATGAAGTCAGTTTGTATCAGACGATCAGAGTTTCAGATGCTTTTATTGATTATTAGAAACTGTTTGAATCAAACTGAATTATGGGAGATGAAGCTGTGTGATGTCATCTGAGGCGACGTGGTGATGTCATCAGTTTAACTGTAGGCATCTTTCTCGGTCTGTGATTGGCTGGATGGAGCAGCCAATGGGAGCTCAGGGGTCAACGCAGGCTGGACAGGCTCCGCCCCCAACTGACCTGCAGTCAGAGAAGAAGATTCATTGTTCCACTGAGTTTAGTCTGTTAGTCAGTCAATCAGCAGAACTGATCAATCAGCTCCAACTAAAACAGTGAAGATCTGTAGGTAAACTGGATATAAGGTTCAGATGTTCTGGTCCAGTAGAACCTGTTCACCTGCTGAAGTGGTCAGTCTGGTTCCCAGTTGTCCCCAGAAGGAGCAGGCGTTCTGACTCAGACCCTCCTGATGCCGGAGGGCGGGGCTAAGCTCCAGGTAGGTGGGCGTGGCCTCAGAGGACAGGACGGGCTGCCAGCGGGGCAGAGCTGACTCCGCCCACACACGTGATGGGTTCGGGTTCCTGAGGAGAAAACAGCAAAAATTAGCTGCACTGTGTGAAACCTTCCCGATGCAGAACTCGATCCAGGTTTATCGTCTGACCCGGTTCGTACGAAGCTGGAGGCGTAGCTCATCACGGCCAATGAGAGGCGGCGATCAGAGGAGCTGAAACGCTGAGAGCTGATTGGATGTTGAGGAGTCCCAAAAACAAACTGGACGTCCAGAGGAACCGACACATCAGCCCTGCAGAGATAAAACTGATGGATCAGAACAACAGAAAAACTAGATGCTGCAGTTTCCAGATGTTCCCTAAACGCCTCACAGTCACAGTCGACGCTGTAGATTCCAGATGTTCCTTAAACGCCTCACAGTCATCAGTAGACGCTCTCAATGCCTCACAGTCATCAGTAGACGCTGCAGTTTCCAGATGTTCCCTAAACGCCTCACTAGTCTCCATCAGTTACTGCAGCAGCTCAGAGACCAAACATTAGTTTGAGTCACGTGAGGAGTTCTGATTTCATATTTACCTGAAACCAGGGGAGTTTAACTACCTGGACCGTTGTCTATGAGTGGAAGCTCAAACGATGACTGATATTTGATAAACAGTGACTGGTTTTGTTCCTGATCACCTGCTGTGAGCGGCGGCGTCTGGTTGGTGGAACAGAAAGACGTTAGCGTTGCTCTTCGCCCAGTGATTCGCCATCTGCAGCGTCGGACAGATGATGAACAGATCTCTGCAACACAAGACACAAAATGCTGACACACGCCTCTGCTGGTGTTGTATTATCTACTTGGAACCCTAACCATGTCAATAAAGGATCAAAGCTTCTGCCCTTTAATTTTAATCCCTTCAGATATTTATTTCCACTATGATCAAGTAAATGAAACCCCAACTGACTAAACTGGTTCTTAAGAATAATAATAATTATGTCACCAGCTGTTGACATAATTAATTCGATAATTGAGGATTTTTGATTTTTAATATTTTACCTGAACTGTAACTTTTTTCTTTAGAATCTATTTTACTATAAATTCTATTTTTACCATTAC
>OMNN01027092.1:20331-51535 GCA_900302755.1 Chromis chromis
CTATCATTTAAAATTTTGACTTTTGATTAAAATTTTTTCAATTAAAATTTTTAGTTTCTTTAAATTTTGAGGAAAAAGTAGTAATATTTTTTACTTTTTCCTTAAAACTTTAGATTATTCATAATTTTGATACTTAACCCATAAAATTTTAACTTCATGACTCAAAATTTTACCCTTTTCTTGATTAATATTTACTTTTTTCATAAATTCAGAATAAAAAAAATAATTATTTTTGTTTCTTCCTTAAAATGTTGCCTGTTTTTTCATACCAGGATTCATGTTTCCATCATACACTGAACAGTAACAGATCTTCCTGGACTGTTTCCCACCTGGTGGCGTTGTTGAGCGCTCTGGAAAACAGGTTGTATCCAGCAGCTGAAGGACTGTGATCCAGAGAGTAGAACCAGGCTGCCGCATCCTTCAGCAGTGGGTTTCCGGAGGCTCCGCCCAGGGAGCGGCTCAGAGCCTCGTAGAACGCCGTCTTCCCGTCAGCTCGACCCTGCAGAACCTCAAAGTCCTGAACAGAGAGAACGTGATCAGCAGCAGAACAAACGGGTAAGGACAAACCTCAGATGACCTCTGACCTTTATCCTGCGAGCTCGGCTGATCAGACCGTCGTGTTCGGAGGTTCCCAGCAGCAGGTCAACTCTGTGGAAGGACGCCGGCTGGGAGACGGACTGACGGACCGGAGACCAGGACTGAAACGGGCCTCTGACGGCCAGCAGCTGCAGGACAGAACACAGCTGAGACATGAAACAGAATCAGGACGTCAGAACCACAAACCCTCAGAGTTCAGGTTCTACCTTCGTCTGAGCGACGTTCAGCTGCTGCACCGGCGCCGCTCTGAGGCAGGCGGCCATCTTGTCGTCGTCGGAGGTCGGACAGTTGAGTTCTGCTGCCAGATCGTTCGCCTGACGTCTGGAGGTGGAGGGAGTGTGGACCAGCGCCGGAGAAAACACAGAGCCGCCCTGAAGGAAGAGAAGAACAAGAAGATCCAGCAGCTGAGAGAATATGAAGTTCATTAACCCTCTAAATTCTCTGTGAATTCTGGAATTCTCTGAGACACAGAGGAACTGTGGTTCATTTTTCACTGCAATATAAAGTCCTGCAGCTCTATGGAAACAAAACAACATGAAGATTAAATTAGATGTGTGGAATAAAGTGATTTTGATTAAATATCACAGTTTTTAGCGCAAGTTGGAAATCAGACAATCCTTTCTGTTTTTACAGTTTATGGCTGATAAATGGTTTCATCTGGAGATTTAATGATAAGATGCCTTTTAAACCTGCCATCAAGTTTTGGTTTTCAGAGGGTTAAAGTCATTTAAAGATGATTAAAGTCATCTGTTGCTGTCTGACAATCTGAACACATGAAATGATTCTTCTTATTTGAAGCTGTAAAACCAGTTACATCCGTTCTGTAACGTGTTAAACTCTGGTATTGTGGTGTGTTCAGGTGCTGCCATTCTGGTGGTAAATTAAACTACTGCGCCTATTATGTCCTTCAGGTCCAGTCTGGTGCTGAATTTTGATTCGCTGTCTGTGTAGAACTCAGAAGTTCTTATGAGGAGGAAGATTCTCACCATCAGCATCATCCGCTGGAACAGAGGAGGTGAAGACGACAGCAGGTGGAGGCTGGTGATGTCAGCACCGCCACGCTCCGCCCCCACGGTCACTCTGGTGTTGTCTCCGCCCACCAAGGAGATGTGGGCGTGGACCCAACGAAGTACTGCCTCCTGGTCCGACAGGCCGTAGTTACCACGGAGACCAGACGCACCTGGAGATGGAGACAAAGTGGAGGTCAGGTGTGCTTACCTGAGTTTTAACATGTTTACCTGAGCTAGCGTGTGTTTACCTGAGTTAGCGTGTGCTCACCTGTGCTCAGGAATCCCAGCGCTGCTGTCCGGTAGCTGGCCGTTACCACAACGATGTTACCCACAGCCGCAAGGGCAGAGCCATCCAGCAGTCCTGGGCTCTGATTGGCTGAAGGGTTGAAGAAGAAAACCAGGACTGGGACACGCCCCCTCTGAGACACACACAGGTACAGGTGAGCTGAGGTCACTGATGACACCACACTGCTTTAACTCTGATCTAAACTGTACAACATGCTGCAGATATACAGTTTTATCAGGAACAGTGAGTTAAAACACAACAATATTTGAGACATTAAAGCAGATTTTAAAGACTGAAGAAATAAACAATAAATCTGTTTTCTGTAACATTTATTCTACAGATAGAACAATGCAAATGTGTGTTTTCTCTTCTAGATTTTACATTAGCAAACTGGAGTATTCGAGTGAATATCTGCACAAGTGACTGCTCAGGTTCAGCATCTTTTCAAAGGTTTCTTTTAGTTTTTCTCTCATTTTGTTGTGAAATAAAAATCATATTTGGTATTAATCGGTCATTACTCATAATTCACATCACTTAGTTACCCAGTGTGTTCAGTGCAATTCACCCTGTGTCCCTTTTCCCCACTCCCTCTGGGGGGAGTGGCTACTGTTTCAGCTGCAGCTGCTAGGGGTCCAGAGACGACTGGACCTGAGCTGACAGCTGCCCATCTGCGCCCCATCCTGACCTGGGACTCCGGACCCCTCCGTCATCTGACTGACTGGATGTACCTCCCTCACCCATCCCCTCTGGACTTTGACTGTCACTACATCAGCTAATGGATGTGCATTGTCCGAGGCTATAGCCTGTCCGTCCTTGGGAGTAGGATCTCTCCTTCATTGTGGTTCTCCCGGAGGTTTCTTTTTTCCCCACTGGGTTTTTTGAGTTTTTAATGTAGCGTCTTTCTGTTGAATGTGCAGCTTACCTGGCCGTCGCTGTCCTTAATGACCATGAGCACTGGGGTGTCCTGGCCCTGCATGGCTCTGTACAGCGACTTAATGCTCATGCCATGCTTTGATGTGCCAAAGGCCAGCGTCCACGGGTACCCAATGGTCCGTGGTGGGAGATTCCTGGCAAGCTGTGGTGGGGAAATAATAAAAAAAAATTAGAGGGATGGAGGAAGAGAGAAAAAAAAGTGAAAGAAAATGAAACACAAAGGCCACAGCCACCAATGCTCAATTACATCTGCGGTGACCTTTTAACACCGTCTGGCGTTTAAAGAAGAGTAACAGGGCTCCAAGCACTGAGAGCAGCCTCAAGAGAAAGAGAGGTCCAGCACTCCCTGAGAGAGCCTGCTGCCCTGCTGCTGACAGACTGAAGGATTAACAGTGGCTGTGGTGCACGGGGAGATAAAGCCAACAAAGGCGCGGGAGGAGCAGCACAGCGTATGCTTCATTTTAATGGACAGATAAAACAGACACGGACTAAAACATGGCATTAAAGTGACAACTTTTTACCACTATACGAAACAAAGGCCTTTAAGTGTTCTGTTCACTCTCCAATAAGTCCCCCAGTCCCTTTTGCTTTTCCCTCTGTCAGCTCAGCACATGCTCCAGTGCAGCAGTGTAATCAGCAGCCTGGAAACGAAGCCACGAGGAGATGAAGCCCCACTCGGCTCACCTCTGCTCTGCTGTGAGCTGAGCCTGAGCGCTGAGCTGCGTCCTCAGGGTGATTAAAGGAAGCCGTATATTGGCAGTGTGTTGGTCAATATGCCAACTGGGACTCATTTAGAGATGTGTGCGTATGTGTGTTAACCTGCGATGCCTGCAAGCCATACACCCCATCTTAAAAATAACATGAAAGGTTAGTGACTCGGAAACAGCCGTTTCATGTATACTGTCTTTCCCTTTGATTATTTCTAACTCTGTACGCTGGTGTCGTCTTTAAATACATGCCCTACAATCCATATCCATTTTAAATAATTAAGCATGTAGTAAATAAAACAGTACATGTTGTTTCCTGTAGCTCCTGCCACAAATCAGTGAACCAACCAGTGCATTTGTTTCAAAGCCTGATGTGAGGTGGCATCATGTGACCTACATGCTGACAGCTCTGTCTGAAAATGCTATTGTTTCTGCCGAATGTATTCATCTACCCACCTAACAACTGTTGGGACGGGCAGCTGCATAAATTGTTTTTACAGCAGAGAATACATCCAAGTACACTGTTGTAAAGCAAGCCTGAAAGGTTGCTGTGCAAATGGGATGACTTCGTTTGTTTTACACGCATAAGATTTGAGAGTGAAATGACCAGCTTGGCCTCAGTTTTTGCATGTTAGTTTTCAAGCCTGCCACATGGCACGCAGGCTGGACACAACATGTTGGTATCCATTTAAAGAATACGGCACTTCTCAAAAAGTTTTGTTTTTTTATAGTCAACAAATCATCATTCCATCTCTCAATACTTTCTGACTCTCCTGTTGTGTCTGCGTTCCAATGCCAATGGTTCCTGCTAAAACCACGGAACTACTACACTGGTATACTTTAGTTATAATATTATGTAATTCAGTTTCAAAGAAGGCGAGGTAGATCCCTGAAACAGCAGAGACCTCATTTTTATCAACATTTATTTTTAACAAGAGTAAATAGAGCAACTGCTGAAAGCTATTCTCAGTAGTGCATTTATACATATTTGAATGAGTATTTATAGCAACAGAACAGTTTACATTGCACTCAAAATAAACCATGGTGTCCATGTTCATTATAATGAAGGAACATGTCACCCAATGCAACACTGTGGGTCTGGGATGTGTTTTAATAGTGTTTGGCTAACACTGGGCTTTTATGGCACAGAGGAATGAAGACGAACAAGCTAAATCAGGCTTTAACTTCACTGAAATGCTTATAGAATGGGCAAGTTGTTGGTTTTTGGCCTTTTCATGAGATCAGAACATTGTCAGTATTACTCTTTAAAGTTTGATTAACATTTAGATGCAGATGTTGCATAACTTATTACATCAGAGCAAGTTTGTGCTGCAGCCTCTACCTTCTCTATCTGGTCGGCCTCCAGGAGATCGCTGGGTTCTTTGAGGTTCGGTTTGAACGTCTCCGGCTCCAGCTCAGTTTTGATGGACGGGCCATGCTTGGAGTTCACCTCTTCCTTGGTGGTAATCTACAAGTAGAAATAACAGTTAGAGGACAGGTTGAACCTCCACAAAGCACTGATACTGGAAGGGTTTAATTGTAGATAATGTCGTCCACCTACCACTTTGTGGTGAATTGTCGGGCTACTGATACAGCAGGCTTAACTAGTCAGGCTGTCTACTAACAAGTTTTAACCTGTAATCAGCTAAGATTATTTTTACACTGAGTGAGTCTGGAAAATGTACAAATGCAGGTATAGATAAAAAATTCTACAAAGCATACCAGCTCAGCTACATTAGGGAGCAGTGGTGGCGCAACAGATTAAGCCCCTGGGCTACTGCTCAGAAGGTCAGAGGATCGAACCCCCACTACGGCCACTGTTGGGTCCTTGAGCAAGGCCCTTAACCCCTGACTGCTCCTATATGTATAGTTAAGGTTAACTTTCTATAGGATGGGTCAATGCAGAGAAGGAATTTCCCCAAGGGGATCAATAAAGGTTAGATTATTATTAGTATTATGATTATTATCAACCTGGGGAAACTTGGGTTAAATCATCGCCCAACCTCAGCAACAAAACCTCACATTTAAATTTTTCATCCATTTGGGGATTTTGAATCTAGCAAGTTGTCCTGCCAAAATTATAAATGCAGTGTTTGCTTGCAACACACTGATAATCCAACAATTTGATGATGACAGCTGAATATCTTCCCGCCACTCTCCGATGCCAGATGACTAGGATTGGTTTGGCAGAACTGAGAGAGCGGGCAGAGACACTGTCTGGGAGAGGAGAATGCAGAGTGAATAGGAAATCAACCCAATGAATAATTTGCACTCCACTGTTTGACATTTTCTCTGACCAACGGACTGTTTGGGTTATTTATCTTTCTCGATAACAGAGGCTGATTGTAGAGCACTTGGCCACTGGTGGCTGGGATGCTCTCATGTTTCAGTCCTCATTCAGATAGGGCCTACCTGCATTGTCCTTAGAAAACATCATTCACCCTGTCAGGGGAGTCTTACTTCCACCCTCTCACCAACACACCATCTCTTTGTCCTTGAAACCTCCGACCGTCTCTTGATCAGTCCTCAAGCAGGCCACATTCTTTACATTCAGCTCATTTAAGCACTGAAGGTGATTCTCTTTTTAAGAAGAGGGAGGGATCTCTGTGTGCCCTATATACTATCTACATATCTATCTACAGCCATCACAAACAGCTAGCAGTAACTACCTTATAACCAGACTAATCTAGTGAACTGAAGCACTAACACTGCCAAATGGGTCTTAGAAGGAAAGCCTGACACAAGGAGATAAGGCTGCTGTCACGTGAAAACCTCATCGCTCCAAACAAGCCAACTTTTCTGTCATGAGCTGATATAAATTATGTTCATATATTCCTACTTGAGGTGATCCAAGAAGTTTTGAAGAGGTTTGGTGAGTTGTTTACTTAAATCAATAGGGACCTGTGTTTCTGTAGTCCGTATGTAACATCAACAGCAGCTAAAGCCTGCAGTGGGGAGCCTAAAGGTGGCCATGTTGGTGAGGACAGCGGCAGTGCTGGGCAGAGCAGAGAGAGGGGGCAGATAGGGCTGGTCAGGGCACCTGGAGTCGTTTGCAGAGTGAGCGCAGATCTTCGCTGTTTAGCGCATCGATCCGACGGTGGTACTCCGTCAGAGACACTACCTGGTAGTACAAAGACAGGAACAGGTGGAACATAAAACTCTGCCACTTCTATTGCTGGCCATGTGGGGAGAAAAGGATCAGTTCTGAAAGGTAGTAAGTGCACCAAGTCGTGCGACTCCAGCAAAACTTAACACTCCTCTTTAGAGCAAGGTAGATGATAGAGGTTTGAATAAACAGACTAACACAGGCAAAAGGCCACTGTTGTTTACTTTGGCTAAAAGAGGAGGGGGCGGGGTATTTCAGAGCACTCAGTTATTTTGCATGTTTGTGTAATATGTTTAATATCACCACTGTTAGAAGCTTCAGCATTACTAAACATGAAGTCAGACGAATGATGAACACAACACTGCAGCGGAACGCAAAGTGTGACGGAGTGAGAAGACTCCTAAGAAAATCAATTTGATGCTCGACCATACAACATTAACAACAAAAACAGCTGAGGTCTGACTGATACAACAATACTTGCCAAGTCCGGTCCCTGTTTGTCAGGAACAACAATTCACCAAACTACAACCCAGACAGACCAACACAATGGCCTACTAAACATGGCTACATTCCAACAAAGTTACACCCCACGCTGTTGCACACTCCACCGAGAGCTGCTGCCTCTGTTCTGCCACTGAACAAATGTTGCCGTTTAATAGTCCACTGTGTCTCAGCACAGGGAAGATAAAAGCTTTGTTCATGGGACAAACAAACATAAAAGCCAGACATACACGCAGCCATATACACAGATCTATCTCAAAATAAGCATTAGAACTGTGCTTTTTAAATCAAAGAACACTGTCAGAAAACAGATGACATAAGCTACTTTCAATTCCCTTTTTTTTTTATATATAGCTAAGATAATCTTCTACTCACCTTGTTCCTGCTGGTGTAAATAACTTTTTTAGTAACAAGCTACCTCTTTACAGGTCTCAATAATGCATCAGAGGGGATAAACTACAGCCTTCATAAAAAATACATTCTTGCATCCCTTCACCTCCAGCTAAAGGCACTTTGGTACATTTTGCCCTGAAAACGGTTAAGCTAGTAGCATGCTAGCTTTCAGAAGCTGCTGCAAAAGCAGACTCTTTAACGTGAATGTAGTGCTGATGTGAAGTGATCAATGTCATGAAAAAGGTCAGTATATGGATGTGACCAGTGTGTTTAATGCTGGGTCCAGCACAAGCAGCTAATTGACAGCCACTCAACCAGCAGTAGAATATATGATAACTCAGAAAAATGCCTGCTAATGTAACATTAAATAAATTAGTGTGTGACTAAAGGGGCTGCATCTTTGAAGTGCCACCTAGCTCTGGAAACTTTCACATAGCTTACAGAGCCACACACATCCTATCACACGGTGCCAAAAACACAGACAACGGATAGGAGCACTATCTTGACTGCCAAATAGTGCTCAGATAGTAGACACTTTGTTTAACAGCAGTCATTGGACTGGACCGGACCGGCTACAGGGCTAGCAGGCTAATTAGCTTCGCTAGCGAGTTAGCATGGCTTGCTAACAACAACAACAGAACATACAAGGATATACATCGCTAGAAACAGAAAGCATGAAGTAAGTACAAGCAACATACACAGGAATACTTGGGGGTCAGCCGTTTCTCTTGGTCCTTCACTCTCCTAGAAAACATTTCCTGCTTACTGGGCGACGTTAAAGCCGGAAAGTCACATTACAGATCCTGAAGTTCTCCCCGTGTAGCCCCGAGACAAGCAACCGGAGTTGGTATGAAGCCTGGCAGCCTGCTCGACTAAAATAGAATCATTTTTCCAAAGGGGTCTCTACGCCGTTGGATCTGTGTGGCACCGCTGAAGCCCAATCACAATAGAGGACGGGAGGAAACCCGGGTTTCTATTGGTTATAAAAAACGTTGAACCCGCCCACAACCGACAGAATTTAAAGATACAGTAGCACCACTATCCCACGAGGTATGTCTTCTATAGAATTTGACAGCTAGTTTCCCTTAGTGACAAAAAAGGAAACAAAAAAAAGAGACCGAATCAAATCAAAATTATGAAACTTCCCCATAAAAGTCAATTTGGTTTAAAACAAAAATGTATTTGTTCGCAAAACATCTATCCTCTTCCTAAGCTGTATGAAAATAAGGTGTTCCTTAAAATTCATGGTTCAGGTTCCTATTTACTTATTCAGATGTAATGGATCATGCAGCCTGTTTGCCAGAAGTCCAGGGACAAACAAATCAGTCCACTTTGTTTCCTACATCATTCATTTACATTAAAATTTAAATGCAGGACACTGCTTCCATCGTATCAATTTCTTCATACAATGAATGCATCCTTTTCATTATCCACAGGCTAGTAAACAGTCTCATTTGACTAAATCCCATCTACTCTCTGCAGGCTGCTCCAGCCTGCCCATGCAGTACAGAACAACCCTTGTCTACACTTCTAGACATCCACTTTCTGTAAATCTACAATAGCGACATTTTGAAAGGTTAGTTTGACAAAGATGGAAGAACCCCCATCAGTGCCTCGTTTTTTGGGCATTTCACAACCCAAAAAAGCACGAGGCACTCATCATGGTGTTAGCCTTTTGCCATTCTGCAAAAGAAGTTGCAAAATGCTGACCAACACTAGTGACAGTCACACAACATGTGATGGAACTACAATACAGTCACTAAGAAGAATAAACAATTACACAAACATGCAAAACACTTTGGTTGGAAGGTCAGGGAAGCGCATTTCCAAGCAAAGCAAGTGTTTCCACATCTTACATAACTTACAAGTGATACAAAGTCACAAAAATTTACCATTAAACCAAGAAGTATGCAGTGGTACACACAGGTGCAAAATATAGAAGCAGAATACAAAACTAAGGCTTGACGACTACACAGTTTAAATGGTTTACAAAACAAGATCAGCACAATACATTTACACTATGCACTGCATAATGGAAGCAAATCAACAAATTCACTTAACGTTTGATTTAACAATAAACTTAACAAGTAATCCACAAAAAAACTGTGGCTTCACAGGATATGGATTAACACAGTGGAGAGCTGCAGTTAATCCATGCCATTGAGGCTTGAGACAACACAACAGGTGCACTTTAAGCAGGGTGAGGGGACAGTTTTAGCTGCGTAGACCTTACCTCCCATTCCTTGACATTGAGGTCAGTGATGGGCTCATCCTCAGTTGTTTCTGTCACCTCGTTCTTCTTGACAACCATAAACCCAGGTTCTTGTCCCATCCCCCTGACCCCCTCACCGTACATGTCTGGGCTCCACTGCATGAAGAAGACATACAGGTGGTCTGATCTGGGGCAAGAAACACAGGAAGAAACAAGGGTTAGCTCCTAAATACAGCAGGAACTTGTTAATAAAAATCACCATCTGAGATACGTCATTCAGGTGGTCTTAAAATATCCCAAAGATTTCAAAGTAAAAGCCAATGCTGAGTAATGTTGACATTTTACATTGCGACTCTGACTTGATTTAAAAAGGTCCATGTACTTCTCCATGATTAGCTGGGGGAAATGATTTGCAAAGTCTTCATCTGATAATCTCACCACAAGTTTTCAGTATTTCATACTTTAAATAACTCTCTCAAACCACCCCCAAAAAAGGCTGTTAAGGAGACATTTCAACATCTGTGGATACTGAAGGAGAGCAAGAACCTTTCACTTATTTCCCTTCTGCTGAACTGTTAAAGCTGCTTAGCCTGTGTGACCCTGTGTCTCTGCCATTACATATGTTGCAATACAAACCACTACTTTGTGTTAAAGGGTGGTTACTTGAGTTTGGAGCAAATACTGTTATAATATATATAGTTAAATGTGCATTAATGGAAGTTGTTGGCCAACAAGCTGTGAGCATAATATTCACATGATCAACCTGCACAGGCAAACGTGTTAGCTAATGGTTGCTTATTTACACGTCAGGGAGACAGAGAAACATTAGCATGTAGTTGGAGCCATGTTTCTGGACACCCAAAGAACTAAAGTCCACTATTCATTGTCCTTTAAACTCTTTTTGTATCCACCATATCTGCTAAGGTGCAGTTGGAAAAACCAAAACAATGACCTGAAAGATGCTAAAAATGCAGAGTAGGGCAATAATTTTCTCATCAAATGTAGCAGTGTGATCTACTGTTAACATGAAAGTATTGGCAGAGCAGCTTTAAAGTTAGACAGTCCTTCAAACTCTATTGGTTAACTCTTCTGTCTCTCCAACACCACAATGTTTCCCCTCCACCTCTCCTGCTGATCAGTCATGTAACAGAGGAGAAAGCCATGTCAACTTTGTAAACAGCTCAGAATACGATACGTCACTATGGCATAATTCATGAAGAAGTTACAAACAAACAGAGAGCACAGCCTGTGTCATGCACTGCTATGGCTAGTAGACATGAAAGAGCTGTGTTGAGTGTCGTGGTTGGTTATGGCTCATTCAGAGGCCTCCTTTTCTTCCCACACTAATACCAAGACACTTAAAGACACATCATGCGGGTCGCCTCCCATCTAGGTCAAGCTGCAGAGAGACTAACAGCATCTGAAGAAAAAGGCTAAGAGTTGCTGTGTTGTCTGTCTGAATGGTTTCTGATCATGTCTCCCACACACCTTAGACTGCCTGCAGTGCAAATAAAGGCAAGTTATGGATAGGAATACCAGCAGTAACATGTTCGAGGCCTGCATTTTAATACTAGCTTTGAATCCGACACGTCCCTGAGCTATTATCCCCAAGAGCAATGTGCATCTCAGGAAACTTGTTATCAGGTGGGAAATGCAGTAGCTAAGCAACCTGTGGATAAAAACAACAAAGCGTTAACAAGCAAGACTTAGGTTCATAGTGAATAATGAAGAGAGGGGGATTTCAGTGTCATTACTGCAATCAGGCACTCGACACATCGCAAGATGACGCATTTATGGTACCATGACTAACTAAAAAGGACACGCCTGTTTGTCTGATTCAAATATGATTAGCAGCTTGAGAGAGCACCATGTGTGTTGCTGCTGTAAAACTACAGACGTGCTAAAAACAGGAGTGGTGCTGTGAAGTCCCTTTTTTAATTCACTTTTCAAAAGAACACCCAGAGTAACCACACAAAACAGTGACTCCGCTGTTTCCAGTCACGTCTAGATGTGGCTCATATAAATGGCTTTTAAAAGAAGAGTGACTTATTGAATTAAGCTGTTAGTGCAATTGGGATTAATTCACCACATAAACATATTACAAGGACTTACGAGGAAGCACATTTTTTCTTGCGTCTCCTTCCAGTATGAAGAGCTCTAATGTAATTATGACTACTGCTGACTTGGCAACTGTTCATCCACACTGAGTGACCCAACTTGGGGAAAAAAACATGAACAAGCTAAGGCTATTTTCAGTTGATGTGAAACATTATGAATTTCAATGCAGTTCAGAAAAAGTTCATGAACACATTTGTGGGTGAAATGTATTCTGAGGATAGAATTGGAAAAAGCACACGGCATAATGCTTTAGCAGATCCTCCGTCGTGTGTGTGTCCCAGTCTAGAAATAAAGTGTGTGTCTGTTTCCCTGCAGAGTGAATGAATAATAAATTATCTTGCTGTCTAGCAGAGGCAGCACAGGGAAATGGGCAGGAGCCGCAGCGGGAGTCAGACCTGACAAAGAATGCATGTTTGATTAGTTTCAAATATTAAAGGGACTGCAGGTGAGGTGCTTCAGCTATTGTGCTTTGTTAGGAATATAATAGAATCATATGGCTTATCTTATATTATTTCTATTTTAAAACCTACTCCATAATATCAGGTACAGTATAGATTCTATGATTTTAAACACAGTTATTCACTGTAGGCTACTACAAGCCTTTTTTTGCTTGTGTTCAAATGCATCCTGTCCAGGAGTAGTGGGAGGTGCAGCGGAGGTACTGACCTCTCCTGTGGCACAGCAAACCAGTACTCGTGCTTCTTGCCCAGCTGGGCATACTGCTGCATGGAGGCGCTGGCGTTGGAAACAAATGTCTTCTTCATGGGCTTCCCCACTCGCAGACACAAGAACTTGTGAGTGCGGTGCTTCCGCCTCTCGGCAGACCCTGTACCTGGACAAGAAGTGATCACATGTTTACAGAAGCATAAAAATCAGCCATGACAGGGCCAATTAGCTATGATGACGGAACTGTTTTGGGATATTAACTCTTAAAGCAATATTATAAATATGAAAAGCTACAGCAGCCAGTTACTGTAGCCGAGCCTAAAAACTAACTGGCCTGGCTCTGGATTTTATTCTCAAGTTTCTGTATGAATCAAACAGGATATAGCGTTTTAATGAGCTTTAGAGGTATTGATAGGGTGATTTTGCTAACTTCTGACAGAGCCAGGCTAGCTGTTTCCCCTTCTTCAAAGCTAATTTTGAAGCTAAGCTAACCAGTCGCTGGCTGCTTGCAGGAAAACAAACAAGCATATTTCTTAAAATGTACAGCAATTCAGTTATAACATTTTTCTCCGTATCAAATGTCTGCCAGCCAAAAAAACTAATGGGAACTTTTCTCCTCTTCATATCATTTCATTTATGTGGCCTACTTTCTATCTTCTGTTTACTGGCTACTTCAGCTAGCATTAGTCATTTCGTGGCAGAAACACAACAGATGACAGAAATAAAGGGAGTAGCACACTATAATTGACAGTGGCAGAGTTGTCTGCCTGTGGTGCATTATCAGTGGGCCGATTAGAAGGTCACAGTCCCAAGACACTGAATGAGATCACTGTGCCAGTAACATTACACTGGCACATGCTCGTGGTTGGAAACCATATAAGTGGTAAATAATAACAGAAAAAAATAACATGAATCCAATTAGACGATACAGCTAAGCGGGACATATAATATTTTAAAATGCATGAATTTGGTATTAAAGCAGCTTGTTTTTTTAAAAGTTGCTGCTGTTACTTGTGTGGGCTGTGCTAATGTGAGCAGAATAAAGGGCAACCCTGCTGAGATGCCCATGAATTAGATCTGCTTCTGCAGCTCAACTCTCTGTGTGACAATAATTGCCAGGGAGAAAATGGTAAATCTCTCCCCCACTGTCTTGTTAGGCGTCTTCATGGGGAGAGAAATCTTTTTGGAATCAAAACTCCATGTTTAACTAGAGAGGGTTATATGGCCACAAGTGAGTCAGTGAGTGTGACAGACTTGAGGCCACTGTCAGATAATAAGGCTGCTGCAGTTTTTAACTAACTGTGTATTTCATTGGTCATTTTCCAGTACCTATGTACTCCATGCAGTCACTGATCATCATATTGCTCAAGACAGGTAATCCATTAGATCAAACTTTTTACAGTTATAAAGTTACATAAAACCATGTTATCACTGTGTGGTAATACAGTTGAAAGGAGAGACTACTGTGAAACTTCTTGCTGGTGCATTTAAGGATACCTTGACATCTGTGATTTCAAAGCGTGCTACTGAAAAGTACTGCACTTGCAAGCTGTCATAGAATCAAACCTCAAAGACAAACAATAAGCCGCCTTTGAAAATCAGGACAGGTAATCATGATTTCTTGCACTGAAGTAACTGCTGTTGGGCTGCGAGCAGTGAAGACAATAACATAAAATGAAGCAAGTCAAATCAGTTTTGCCCAGTTCATGTATACGTTTAAATTTTATGTCGACACCTCACATTTGATATTTTCTGCAATGAGGTGGAAAAAAGGTGTACATATATCAGCATCAGCCAAAACTAGTTAACAAATACAGGCAAAAATCGACTATTATGCACCCTTAAAATATTTGTTTGGTGTGGACAAATGTGCAGCAGGCTGAAGTGCAAGAAAACATGATCAGAAAGGTACAACTGAGGATCTGAAGTGGCTACGTGATAGAAAGAAAGCTGGCAGACTAGAAGGATAATAATTTGGAATAAATCAAGGTCAAATCTGTTTTTTAGGTATTTTTAGGAGGATATTTTTTGATAAGGAGGAGATAGAATTTAGTGGATGTGTGTTATTATTATCTACAATTTTGCACAAAAATATGTTATCTGAAAATGCATGGTAGTACATGCAATGTTGTAACTGATGTTTTCTTTCTGCTGCTGTGGATCTTTGAAGATATTTTTGACATGAAGCTGTTTTGAAACATCTAAAACCTCAGGTATAGTCCTTTAATCTTAAACATGGCAGTGAACACAAAATAAGCTTAGTCCAGGTTGGTGGGATTTGCTATTTGTCTAAATGCACATGAAAGCAAAGCCAGAGAAGGATGTGAAATATAAATAACACCTCTCTGAATGCTATCTCAGAAGGCGTTTTGATGTTTGGTTTAATCGTTACCGTGTTTCCCCTTCGGGGGGCAGGTGTGTTTATTGCATTGTGGGGTTTGATAGGCTTTAGCTTATCACCCAGAGGAGTGGCCCAGACCACCAAAACCAGAGATCAAAGAGCGGCATAAAGCCCCATAAAGCCCGGCTAGCTCCGACAAGCTGATAGCAACAGAGGGGATGCCATTTCCATTCGTCTTTACATTCCAATTACGAGCACCAAGGCAGAGTGGAAATGGAAAGGTTATCAGGGCCCAACATGAGAGAAGTGATTCTGAGGCAGCCGGAGAACAGAGGAACTCACTTTGATAGTCTTCAGAAGAATATGGATGTAGAGGTGCAGCTAAAGGACAACACGAGGCCAGACTGATCATATGAAAATATTCTGAACCTGCACCCAAAGGTAGAAAGGATATGTTTCCTAACAGTAACTCAGTAAGCGTGTTTACCCTCTGCAGAGCTCTGCGAGCCGTCCTTTTGCATCTGCTCTGCATTCTCCTTCTCCTCCTTGCCCTGTTGCATAGTGTCCGTTTTGGAGACATCGGTCCCCTGGTTGGCATCCCCCTGTGGACTGGCTGAGACGGTGGTGTCTGTGGCTCCAGGAGTGGCTGAGCTTTGGGACCCCGGGCGAGAGGTGCTGCTGCTGGGACCCTGGGCCTGGCTAGTGCTGCTGCTGGTGGTGGTAGTGGGTGTGCTTGGTGGCTTCTCTACACTGTGCTGGTTGGATCCCATTGGGGACTGGCTATCATTTTCTGTGGCAGTGTCTGGTGGATTGTCCTTTGCTTTTGCTGCGGTGGGCTCCTCCGGCTGGCTGACTGAGCTGCGGGCACTGCCTGGGGCCTTGGAGCTGGCGGCCTCCACCTGGGTGATGGTTTGCACAGACTCCGTGGAAGCGCCTGAGGACTTGTCCAGACGGAGGTCCTCGTTCGACGCTTGCTCCTCCTCCCGGATGGGGGACAACTCTGTCTCGGTGAAGACGTCTTCGGAGATGGAGCCCTCAGTGCTGCGTGGGGCTGTGCTGCCGCTGTCATTGGCCCCTGGTTCCCTCAGGCGCTGCTCGGGGTCCTTCTGCTGGGAGGGATGCCTCTCAGCTGGCAGAGGCTCCAGGTCACTGGAAATATGAACATGGAACAAGAAGACAGTGAAAAGAAATGCCATGTCTGAATGGTTTGACCTTTACTACAAGTTCTGCATGTAGAGCATGCAGGTGTACTCAATATAGGGATCACAACTGAACTGCTTTATAGACAAGAAAACACTACTGCTGTCTTCTGTGGTTCTAGAGGAGCCATCTAAAGTCTGAAAAATAGCCCTGTTCTTGGCTTGGGCTCAATATTTCCAAACCTCTGTTACAGATTGAGACCATAGAGTTTGAAAGATGCAGATGTTTCAGGCATGGAGGCTTTAACATTAGACTTTCTAAAATAGTGGACATAGACACCTTGACATCACTCATTGATGTGTACTATCGTCTTGAAACCTTGAGGTTGGAATTTAGACGTTGCTAGCTCGCTTTTTGATCTTTTATACAGAGTGAAGGGTGGATCTGACTGAGAAAGCAAGGACATCCTGTATCATTGCATATTTTACTCTGAATGGGACCAAACATCATGCTGTATTGCAGGAGACTTGAAACTAGTGACTGAAAGCATAAACTTAATAAGAAAACGTTCACTGAGGTTACAAACCAAGAACTAATTTCCTCACAGATTCCAATACAATCTAACTTCTTCTGGCAACCAGAGGATTCGTCTCTTGCTGGCCATTAGAAGGAATGCAGGTATACAGCATTTGAGCATTAGCTTCACTTTTCAGACCCATCTTTTATATAAAGACTATTGGTCTCATGACCGTCTCCAAATGCAGCATGGTAAATGTAGGATCCAGGATTTTTAGTGCTTGAAACTAACTAGGGACTAGACAGGGTTAAAATCGGTATTTAAATAACACATCATATAAATGCAACTGAGTTATTTAGGATACATTAAAAGAACTTCATAATGCTTCTGCCATCATTATTCAAGAAACAGTTGAATTCAAAAGCTTAAACATGAATATTCTGTAAAACTGACAGGTTTTTCTGGAGGATATATAAACAGTTGCCAGTTTAGCACATCACACAACAGTCCAGCAAGAAAGCCTACATGGGTTTTGTAACTCTTACAATGTTCAGATGAGAGGGTGTTAATTCAACTGAATGGTCCTTTTAGAGGACGGCATTGTATTTCATTGTACCAACAAGCATTTCTATTATTTTGTCCATCATGTTTATATCTAAAATGGTTGGCTAGATAATCCCTACTGCATGGAAATTCAGCAAAGGACCAGGCACTGAACACATCTGTGTGGACAAAACTATGTTTTTGTTTTGCGATTAATCAAGAGCTGTATAACTGTTAATATCCCTAATACCAAACTGTATTTCATTTCACTGTGCAAGGGAACAAATTAGTGTTGCACACACAGAAAAATGTCTAGTTTCTGAAAAATTTAAAAAGAGATTGCATGTAAATAGACTAAACAGTTGGATATAACCAAACCATAACACAGACATGCAGAGAGGGAGGCAGAGAAGACACAGACAACAGGCCACAGCTGAGAAAACAGCTGGGCCTGGCACAAAAACCAGTCATTTGCTAGCACAATGACTGCTTCATGGGCAACACTCAACCAGCTGAGCATAGCTCTGCCCAGACCCTGCTACCACCAGAAGAAACAGGAATAAAATGACTCAGCAGAGTTCATGATGCTCCACCCTATTTGTCATTCACATGCATTTGGTTTCAGCAACACTAAAACAATCAATGTGAAGAAAAAAAACAGCAAAAAAACTAGACAAATCTGTGGGAGGAAACACAAGTGAATCCTCTGAAGTGGATGCTTCTTCCAGCATAAAGAGGTGAGCAATCACAATGTAGGAGGGCGAAGGCACACTTCATTAACCCTGGTGTAATTGCCGTTTCCTTTTTATTTTGGTATGTGGGGAAAAGAATTAAACTGTTGGATGGCTGCTGATGCAATCTGACTACGAGTGCAGCAGAGAGTAACATTGATTACAATGTGGTTGCTGCGTTCCTGTGAGGGTGAGAGTGGGAGAAAGACACATGGAAGTTATTACACTCTAAGTCTAAGAATTAGAATGTATGTAGGTATAAATCACACTTAGAGGTCAGTGTTGGCCTTTAAAGCTGATTATAGTTGAAATAATTACAAGCACAGTCATTAGAGAAGTCGTCTTCTACTATTACAGAGCTTGAACATACAGTATATCTAGGTTTTTTCTTACTCTGGGACGGCCTCTCTGATCTTGGGGTCGGTGATCTCCTTGTAGATGGCGGCAGACTGCACCTCGTCCAGAGGACACATGATGCCGTACTCCTCGCACCCATGGGCCTGCACCAGGGGGTCCATGCGGTGAGGGTCAAACATGATGTTGTTGGGTGTCACCAGCAATACTCCGCTCACGGCACCCTGACAACAGCGCAGGAAAAAAGAAAGATGGGTGAGGAAGAATGACATCTATCAGACCTTTTACTACATAAAAGGAACAACTTAGCATGTTATCTACCACAAAACATAATCAAAAAGCACCTCTGTCACACAAACAACTAGAGGCTAAATCCATTTCAGACCACAAATGTCCTAAATCAAGTAGAAGTTATTGAGTGCCAGCGCTGACCACTTCAGTGCTTTCATTTGGTACCTGGGAGTGAATCAGCAGTGGCTCAATACCATAGATTTGTGTGTGTGTGTGTGAGCAGGGCAACTGCATGGACAGAAACACACAGACACACTTTGAAATGGGTTGTGTGTATTTTAGTATAGGACACCCTGGTAGCTGCTCTGAATCAAACTGTGACCAAAAACCACAAGACACACTGAATCTGTAAAACTAATCCAGTAAGTGTGTGCGTTCATATCAGGGACATGCATGTAGGCTTTCTTACCTGTTGTTTTTAATTCACTACTGGTGCTACTGCTTAATTAGGCTGCAAAACTACAAATTAGAACTTCATTTTTGGAACTAAGGCAAAACAATGGCCCGATCAGAACATAAAGAAGACATAGACGTATATCATTTAGCCGTACTGAAGGCCTTTTAAGATCCTGAATTTCAAAAATTCACTTTATAACACTTCAAGGAGCAGGAGACTCTCTGAAGTCATCTGAACAACATTAACTATAATCAGTTTAAGTAAACTACAGTCAGGAGGAGAGCTTGTCTTTTAATGTGCTGGTCTACAGGGTTATTCATATCTGCCCACACATGTGCCCACAGTGTCAGTATTTTGTGTACTGTTTTTTATTCTCTGGATTCCTGTTTATCTAATTAATCATTATTAAACACCACCAGAAAGATATACCTATGCATTTTCTTGACTGTCCTTGCTTTGATCAAGTTTGTTCTTTCTTCTTGAATTATAAAATGTTGGTCTAAATTACTGACTCTCCAAAGAAACACTGGATCTTTGAGCTAAGTAATTACGCGTTGGTGGTGAACAACAATGAACAGCTTCACTGTGGAGTTTTGCATGCATTATTTTTCTTTTAATTTGTCTAATAATTACACATTTACACCTTTCTGAAAGTATACTGAGTAGGTGCAGCTGGTAGCTGTGCTGCATGCTTAGATATTTAATTTGATTCTTTATTACCAATAAAACCACTTCAATCCATTTTCTTCCATCTGCCGTATTTTGGCGTTGGTGTTTTTGCTGCTGGCAATTCATGCTTTTGCCTACAGCAGTTTGTAGAAGTCTGTCTAGTGCCCATACTCATTAATGGCTGTATACTTTATACCTTATCTTACCTGGCCATCAGTGATGTACTTGCAGTTGATCTTGAGGAACTTCTCTGTGAGGGCCTCTTCCTCCTCGGAGGTGGATGACACCACTCTGGACTGGCGCAGAGCTGAGAACAGTGGGGGGTGAGCACCTTCTGGTTTAGGAGGGCCATCGGAATCCTGGAGGAAGGATGGATGGTAGTGGACAGTGGTGTAATAGGGAGAGGGGAGAAAATAGACAGCATGTGTTAGACTGGTTTTATATTACTTTATTATCACCTCAAATTGAGGCAGGACTCTTCTGTGTTGGTAACAAACAAAACAGGGTGCAGAGAAAAGCAGGACGAATACAGCTTTCAGCTACCTGAATGAGGACTCTAAACCTATAAAGCTGTATTCCACTTCACCCCGGTGCATGTATCTTGTCTAAATCACTGTCTGGGTTTCAACCAAACAGAAAGCTCATAAATAATAACTACTAGAGAGAGCAGGCATAGCTTGGTTCACTTGGTAATACATGGTGTAACTAATTTGCGTCTCACTTCATCACACTAATGCGACTCTAAATGTATTATCTATACATAAACAGATATTTTCTGCACAGCGGGACAATCAGATTAAAAGATACCCAGTGAACAGTCAAAAGAACGTACCTCCTGTGTGCCTGAGCTTCACACTGGTAATTAGGTGAAAAACATTTCTACGAGACCAGAGCCATCATCACAGTGCACTACTTGATGCGTAGTTAGTGTTATTTTATTAGAGACTAACACGTCCTTCAGTCAAGGGCAGGTTCAGAAAGTTATGAATTGGGCGATTTGGGTAGACTGGTGTAATAATAACAGTTACATCATTTATTCAGTATAATAAATGAAAGCCAAATAAACATTAAACATTTTATTTGATATAAAATCAACAAGGAGCTGATAGTTGCAACTCCTAATAATCTATAGCCATGAGCAGTGTATTAGACAATAGCTTTCTGGACAAAGACAAAGGCCCTCCATTAATCCTAGAGAGGAGCAACACCCTAGAAGGAAACAGACACATGACTACAAACAATGCAGCTAATTTAGTGTCTTTTTACTGTGTTGTTGTTCGACCTCTTTTTGATGACTGTTTGTGGTGGTTTCGCATCTCATCGCGGCCATTTTTATGCCTGTTTGCATCCTTTGATCCACTCTCCAATAAAAAATTCTAAAGGTCACCTCATGCAGAGGTTTGGTCCAGGGGCCCTGAGCCTAGACACAGTAGCAATGCTCAGCCATTCATCAATGATACCGATCACGTTTCGCAGAACATCTACTTTAGTCATGCGTTTAAGCAAAGGCAGCTTATGCCCTATGACAAATGTGAGTATATCCGAGCATGTGTATTGGTGCACTCTTTATGAACTGTATGTGGAGTAGAAACCAGTTGTGTGTGGCGTGGAAAACAATATTAACTCACCAGCTGGAAGAAACCAGTAATAAATAAAAATGAGACAATGGAAATTGTATTCTTTGCTGAATATACCGATCTAACATTGAAGGCTGATGGCTGTAATGATAACCAGCAGAACTGTTAAACAATGACTCAAGAAGCACTTACAGACATGCAGTTACAATAATGAATAAAAAATAACATTAATGTCCTCCTGCTTTCCTGTGAATCCTCCAAATTCCATGAACCGAGAAGGAATTTAAGTTACGTCTCCACTATGTTGTTCATCTCTACAGCACGCTGACATATACTGTAACTATTCTATTACTGCTTCTTCATCTATACCATGGGAACTCTGCAATCTGCCACAGATGGTGTGTGTGTTAGGCTGGAAACACGAGGTGTGGTGGCATTGGTGTTTCTACCAGTGGCCTGTTGCCATGCGATGACTGAGCCACAGGGAGAGACTGACGGAAGTCTGCGCACAAGGACAACTGTTGGTCCGACTGACCGAACAATAGTCTACAGGATGAACCATCTGTGGCACCGAGGGCCTGTGGAAGGAGTCAGATTGGAGGCGAAGACGAGGGGAGGAGTGGAATATGAGACAGGGATGAGAAAAGAGAGCAGGAACAGCAGCATGAAGCAGTGGATACAGTAGCTGCTGTAAAGAAAGACAAAGACAAGGGAATAAAGAGAGCTGAAGGCGATGAAAGGGCGTGATTTGAGTGGGGGCAAGGAACAAACAGGAAAAGCAGGACAGAGAGGAGTGTGTGGGAGGAATCATTGAGGGGGGATATTGACCATGAGGGGAAGGCGTCAAGAGCCGGCGGAGAAGTGAAGAGCAGTGAAGAGCTACAGTAGCAGTGAAGAGCTTAGAGAAGAGAGCCGGAGCTCATAACAACTGTCTGCTGTCCTCCTGACACCCACCCCCACACCTCCCCCTCTCAGTCTCCTAGCGCAGTCGACAAACAGCCTGCAGCTACTGACCCACACCGACACAAGCAGCCCAGACACTGGCAGCCGGGGAAGGCTGAGGGGGCCGGCCAATCTGTTGGAGCCAAAACAAAGCTCCTCTGAAAAAGGAGAGGAGAGAGGGACTGAAAAATGGACAACGGAGATAAAGAGGAGGAGTGAAAATAAAGAACATCATCAAAACAAAACCAAAAAAATGCAGGTTCTCTGATGTGTGACAGCATCTACTATTGATGACTTTAAGATCTGAGGCCCAGCTGTTGAAGATGAAGACTGTGTGTAGGTATTTATCCAGCTTGTCATCCGTTTCAACTCAACACACCTCACCTACACAACTCCACTACATCGCTTCACTTTTCAAGCAAGTCACTTCCCAGTGACTCATTCCAGCTGGCCTCTGTGCTCGGAGGTTAAATATGAAAAGCAGAGCAGACTTTCCCACACGCACAAAAGAAAAGAAGAGGAAAAAAAGACGGCTGCCTAGGATACACCTGGGCGTACATGTGCAGCACACACCTGCATGGAAATGAGCGACTACAGATGTCAAAACATGTCCTCCTTCATAGAAATGCATTACAAACAGAGTCTTGCATTCCCTGTGATTAAATCTGGCACATCTCTGAAAAGGGTGTTGTGTGTTGGCAACAAAACAACACCCATCGCACATCCCACACAGTCCACATGAGAGACGACTGTCAAGGCACACTTGCTGTCCATCAGCTGAGAGTGGTTGTTCACAAGGCAACACAAAGTGATAGGTAATGATATGTCTCTCTGGGATTTTGCCAAACTATGACTCGTCGCAATTGTATTTGTACATTATGTCGCTATGTGGGCTGACAATCAGCAAATACAATGAAAGGAGTAAACAGTGAGAAAAAGTTGGCCCGTTTAACTGACTGCCAGTGATGACATATTGTCAAAAGCTGACAATCTGTCCTTTTATGCAGCTTTTATTGTGACATTCTTATTAATAACTGGCTGACGAAACAACAACAACAACACTTTGCTCATCGTTTCTCCAGGTTACAGCCTACGGAGTCTCATGGAGTTGGTGTGATGATTATTGCTACGTTTTTCTCTTCACACAAAACCTGCACAGTCATCAGCAATCTTCACCTGACTCATGCATTCAATCACATCTGACACATCAAGCCGAGCTACCAGCTCCTCTTCCTTCCCCGTGGTTCCTCGCTGACTACCTGTCCCGCTCACTCCTTCCTGCTGCACCCTGCTATTGGCTGCTTGTGTTGCTTTCTCGGTCCAACACTCCACCTCCAGCTGTCTGGTTCCTCATAAACAATACTTGCAATAGCACCTCTTACATTATAAATTGCATTTCTTTATGATGGAGATTTGTTCCCCTCATTGTACTCCAGATTAAGTATCTTGCGTGCTGCCTTTGCTGTGAAATCCAATCCAAACCTATAATCATTGATACAATAATATTCACCATCTTAAGTTAGAGCAGTGGCTCCATATCTAATGTC
Source organism: Chromis chromis (assembly GCA_900302755.1). Taxonomy (NCBI): domain Eukaryota; kingdom Metazoa; phylum Chordata; class Actinopteri; family Pomacentridae; genus Chromis; species Chromis chromis. Next base: position 43,910 of record OMNN01027092.1, read on the forward strand.
TGCCCACTGCCCTGTCAGATGAATTTAAGTACCCACCCGCCAGGTGTTGTGTTACTTTAAATTAGTTTAAACTGGATGTTATTTAACACCACTGATTACGTAAATATGAAACTGAACTGTCAAAAAATGTGGTAGTTTTTGATTAAGTTTGAGATTGTATTTGCACTGGCAGAAGCTGGTTGTTTCAACATATTATTTAGTACTTACCCATTTATCTTTTACTTTTAGCTAAACATTTTAGTTGTATCTCCACTACTCTTAGCTTTTTAACCATTTAGCTATTACTATTTGCTAACTAATTTAGCTGTTAATCCATTACTTGTATTTTATTTTTTTTACCCATTTTTATTGTACTTATTACTTGTAGCTTTTTCAACATTTATCTATTACAATTAGCTAACTATTTCAGTTTTTTATCCATTACTTTTAGCCATTTGAATGCTTAGCTATTATTTTAAGCTGCTCTTTTAGCTTTTTATCATTACTTTTAGCTTTTTAACCATTTAGCTATTACTATTTGCTAACTATTTTAGCTGTTAATCCAGTACTTTTATTTTTTACCCATTTATCTTTCACTTTTAGCTAACCATTTTAGTTGCATCTCCACTACTCTTAGCTTTTTAGCTATTTATCCATTATTTACAGCTACTATTTTAGTGGTTTATTTTGTTTAACCTTTTAGCTATCACTTTCTGCTAACAATTCCCAGTGTTTTTCACTACTTTGAACTGTTTCATTTATCCATTATTAAAGCTTTTTCACCGTTAAAATTCTTCATTTCCATAATTATCTGAAATGCTTAAGCATTACTTCAAGCTATTAGAACCATTCCTGTAAAATAGACCTCTGTGCTCACTTGCTAACTAGTGTTCATGCCCTCTCAACTGTTACATTTAGTGTTTAGGTGTTACAGCTGATTGAATATATGGACATACTGTATATCTTTAAATCAATTTCTTATTTATTTTTTAAAATTAGTCAGCTAAGTTAATCTTTCCACCTTGAGGTACAATTACCCTTTTGGGTAATCAATGGGTTAGGGTATTAGCTAGCTCAAATTAGCTAACTAACACTAAACACAAAGCGCAACCAAAAGATCAATACAGTTTTAGGCTATGGCATTTAAACTGGCACCATGCGGCCAAAACCACTCCATATAATTGAGGTGAATATTGCTTTTCTGCTTTTATTCTCTAATATATGACCAGTGTTTGTCCTGCACTTGGCTCTAAGGCATCCAATATTTTCTCAGCTGGTGCTGGAGTGTGGTACCCAGAGGGGTGATACTAAACTCACCTACCTCTTTATTATATCCCATATTAACCCTCAGCTTCATCCAGACAGCCAGGATTGTAAGGCAAGGCAACAGACAGTGGGGAAAAAAACATAAAAGAGTGAACTCAGACGACCTTACAGAATAATGAAGACAAACAGACTTTACTTGACTGCATTTGAGGTGAGCTGTGACGTGCTCGTGTCCTGAAGTGACCACATTCCACTCAAGAGTCCTGGAAACAGGATTTCTTTTTTCACCTGAGTGAGTGCATGTAACATCAAAGGGAGAGAAAGAGCACAGTGCAGCATAGTGGACGGGCTGCTGCACCGAAATCCAAAGATGAAAGAGCTGCTGTGCTGGCCTCAGACCGAGAGTACCGTCTGAGGGGGGGAGGATGGAGGAACTGGACGAAGAGAAAAGCTGAGGTGAAAGAAAGAATGGAGTGGGGGAGGGTTGCTGGCAAAAATATGGTACGATGTAGCCACCAGGAGCCTGTCTTAGGGTTTCAAGGAGGTGGATGGAGGACGGCATGTCAGTAATCTACTCTACAGGAAGCAGACAGTGAAGCTGGGGACAGGAGATGAGTGTAACAGTGTTAGATGACAGCTGAGGTGGGGCTAGCAGAAATCAATACTCTTTTAGATTCAGACCAATATTTCTCTCCTCACCCAGAGTTAAAAGTAGGAGAGGAAAAACCCCTAAAGAGGCTGTGGCTTCTGTAAAATATGGCTTCTATAGATGGCATAGTAAGGAAGTGAACTGTACTGATGCACATACATGAGAAAGAAAAAGGTCCCTGAAACACGAAGCATCTAGGAAAAAAATCACTTCAAATATGTTCTTCATCTGTTGCATTAGCTTCTTAGTAACAGTTTAAGATGACAAATAGGTAAACATTTCAGAGTGGAAGTCTGCAGGTGCACCCTGGCTTTGACCTTGACAGTGACACATGGTGCAACCAAAAATCAATCCACAGCTCCACCTTGTGGGCATGGCTGCGTTCTGCAAGAGGGAGCACACAATGGTTGGGATTCATCAAACCCCTGAAGCTTGAAGTCCTCAAGTACAATCTGTACTGTTGTTTGTCTCACGCAGTATAACAGTACAATATAACACTGTAACCAGTCAAATATCACGCTGTCGGCCGCATGAGCCAATATACTGAACCTGCCATACTTACATGGAGAGCCTTTATAAAACACCTACTTTTAAATTGAAGATTTGCACTAAAACATAGCAGGCACAGAAGGTACTGGATTTTCGGAGATGGCACCAGATATATTGGTAACCTAAACCGGTTCTACTTCCTCTAATGCTAATTTTAGATCACGCCCCAGAAGGAAGAGAGGAAGGAAGGAAGGAAGGAGGGAGGCAAAAGCGTTGCCAAAAGAGGAAGAGACAGAGAAGGTCACAGTAGTAGCTGTACCACCCGGGTGAGTAAGTGTGTGTGTGTGTGTGTGTGTGTCAGTATGAGCACGAGGAAGGTCTGGATAGGACGAAGAGGACGCGCCTGCCCACACAGATGACCAGAGACCGACCACGCCAGCGAGCCGGTGGCTGCCAAATAATCCGACGACAGCGAGACCGCCAGCCGGAAAGTCAGCCAGTTACCCATGCACACACACATGAACATACTCACACACACACACACGCGCGCGCACACACTCAGAGCCAGTCAGACAGCCAGCCAACGATCCATGCCTGCAAGATGTGTTACTTTTTGCTGCCAATACCAGCGGGCCAGCAGGCAGACCGAGAGCATGAAGACACTTCAGAGCTGCCTTATCTGGCCTTTAGCTCCATCAGAGAAACACTGAACAATGTAACTGGATGGTGAAAAAAACTTCTACCTTGCTCACTGAAGCATGAGCAGTGTTTTACAGCAAGTGCATTAAAGCATATGATGGATTCACATTTCACAGCAATACTAAATAGACTTTTGAGGCGACACCTGTTACAAATAACAACTCTTTTCTCCTCTAATATCTTACAGTGGAAATTACAGGGTATTCATTCATTCAGTGGCAGATTTGCCCAGTTTTGTCACTTTGGAACCTGATAAACTAAGTGTTTGTCTGAAATCCGTCACGTCCAGGAATTTAAATTCATAATCCATGGAGGACTTTAAGGCAAAGATTGGAAGAAGGGATGGGTGAAACATTGTTGATGCAGAATGCGTCCACGGTTCATACTTTATACACCTGCTGTATAAATGCTAGGCAGTGCTTAAATCCTTTTAAAGGTGTCATACGTAACATCTGCATTAAAATGTCTAAAAACACCACACCAATGCTATATATTTTGTTGACTTGTTTATCAATTAAATTAAATTTTTTTTTGTTTATGCTCAGAGAAATGCTTGTAACGCTATGTAATTTTTTTTCACTGTAATGGTGCGTTGTATTTTCATTCTCCATCAATGGTGACATAACCTTTTTAGCCCACTGTAGCCGGGGAAGCATGGTAAACACCAGAGGGATACACAGAGAGCGCAGAAGGAAGAAATAGAAGAAGAAGAAGAAGAAGTAAACAAACTAGTTAGCTAGCCATTCTGTTGTTGTTTTTTTAAATTTTTATTGCTAACTCGTGATGGATCACGATTATTTTAGTACAATTTTTTGGATCATACTTAAAAAAACATGTTTCAAAAGCCAAAGTAGCCAGCATCTATCCAGATGTCGATCCCTGTTGTGATAAATGTAGGGTCGGTGAGGCTTCTCTTATCCACATGTTCTGGTCGTGTCCGAACCTGAGATTAGTCTTTCAAACATTGTCTCTAATCCTCAATTCTAATTTTCAACCTAACCCTCTGGTAGCTCTCTTTGGCACCACCGGAGACGACGACACTTGTTTGACTCCAAATAAGCGTCACACAATTTCATTTGCCTCTCTTCTGGCCAGGCGGACCATCTTACTAAGGTGGAGGGATGCTGCTCCGCCCATCCACGCTCAATGGCTCAGAGACATTATATGTCCTGTCTAAAACTCGAAAAGATTCGTTACTCAGTTTGCAACTCAACCATTACGTTTCAAAAGCTGTGGGGGCCTCTTCTGGAATACTTTAGGAATCACCGGCCAACGAAATCCCCTCAGATTTAGACTACTCTACTATAAAATACATTTTTAAATGTATTTACTTTCACATAACCTGACTTCCAGCTCTGTCCTTTTACACTCCAGGACTGAGGGAATTTTTTTTAAATCCTGTTTTTCTTATCTCTGTATATTAGGGGTCTGTGGGGATACGGGATAGGACTTGGTCTGGTATGACTCGTAGCATGTGGTAGATAATGTTAGCAAACTCAGGCTAGATATTGCTGTGTAACTAACAATACTGACTGTATAGCTCTCCACACCTGCTATTACTTCTTAGCGTTTACCTTTTTTATTAGACTTATTTTAATACATATCTTTATTTAATGCTCCAACCTAGTTAACCACTTGAAGGAGTGGTTGCACCAGAACCAGACCCAAAAATCATCATTGTTGGTTGACCAAAGTCGTGAGCGCTTTTGAGGGTGCCACAAAGACTGTTCTTTGTTTATGGCCTTAAAACAGCAATGAAGACTTTTACTACAACATCACATAATACCGCACCATTTAGTAAATAACCTGCCACGTACCATCCACCTAAAAAAAAAAAATAAAAATCAAGATTGCCATGAAGAACAAACTAGAGGATTTTATGGAAATCTGGACACCAATCTAAACATTAACTCTTCAGTTGATTTGTGTACCCTTATCAAGATCTTTTACCGATGCTTGGCCAGGTTTGGGATATTTTAGAACAAGTGAAAGTCGGTTCTTGTGGTTTACATTCTGGATAATGGAGAAATGGGCAGGTAAGAAAACTTGAGCAACTTTGAGAAGGGCTAAATTACTTAAATTACTTAGATCGATGGGTCAAAGCATCAAACAGGTAAGGCTTGTGGGGTGTTCTCAGTCAGCAGCGGTAACAACAAACCATGAATATATTGGAGGAGGATGTGCTGGAAGGAGGCTGATCAGCAGCGAATCCAACTTGCAATTTTCGAGGACTAAAAAGATCTGCTGCTAATTGGGCATCTTGCAGGTCTTGCAGAGTCCATGCCTTGGCAGGTCACAGCTGTTTTGGTGTTAAATTAAGGACTCCACAGTGTAATAAACCAGGGTGGTCATAATGTTTTGGCTCATCAGTTTATGGGCTCTTGCGGGTTCATGAAGCATAAAACTTTGTGAGCCTTTACAAAAACAGATCTGATTTTAGTTTTAATGTAAATGAATAATAATACTCTGTAGCACTATGTTATGTTTAATGGCTTTGCTTATTTGAACATCTAATAGCCTTTTTAAACATCTCGTGCTAGACTCTTTTTATATCCCAGTCTCAAAGAGAAGCATCTGAAACCAGCTTCTCTTTAGGGCACTCGTCTTCATCAGGGTTCTACCAGCTATTTGCTGCTTGCACTGCTATTACTATACAGCTCCCAGAACCATTCATTTTGATAATATCCTCATTGAGACGAGCGTGCCGAGCACCAAAATAGGCTTGTAATTAAAAGATGCTGGGGATTCTGGCGAAAACAGAAAAGGCGCAGAGTGAGTTATTAAGGTCCTTCCTGTGGTTTAAGAATCAAATAGCACCTGGATGCTGCATCCTTCTCTATAACTATCAACTAACACACACACAGATCCAGGAAGGCAGAGAGATAGGAGTGTGCAGACACACACACACACACACACAAACATGCAGAGTTGACAGATACAGACACACACTTTCACACACAGACAGACACACACACACACAACGCCTCCACAAACACACAAACAGAGCTGACACATCGGGTGAGGTAATGTTCCCTCCCTGCTAAGTTCCAAGCACACTTCCTCTGCCTGGAATAATTGCTGCCTGGCTGCTTGTCTGGGAGAGCGAGCTGCTCCGTTCATTAGTTGCTCTAAATATCAGACACGGCATCACTTTTAAAGGCTTAATTTCTCTGCAGTCGCAGCCCCTCTCTCTGATCCTCCCCCGTCGAGAGCCGCAGAATATGCTCCTGTTCTCACAGGCAATGACCTAAATAGATAAGTAGTAAATGAACGGGGGCCTTTCTTTTGGAAAGCGTGGAGAAATTAACGGACAGGGATGAGAGCAGAGCAAAGGGAGAGCGCTTGTGGTGGGAGGGCGTCTAAACTCGAGTGGAGCGGTGGCGGCAGCGATGGCGACGGAGACCTGCAGTATCCATTTTCTCGCAAAAGCGGCAAAACGAGACCTACGTTTCCATGGAGACCAGCAAACAGTCATATTTCTTAAGGGACCACTGGGCTTCCTGTGGAGCTTAATGATTGGCTCATTGAGATGCTGCAGACACAGAACCCGTGGGAGATGGCTCACACTGCTGGCCTTAAGAGCTGCGTGGCCAGGATGTGTGCGGATCACTGGACCAGACCTGAAGTCGTCTTCAAACTAAACACAGCCAACCTCCAGCTTTCCTACAAGTCTAATGCTATACTGGAGAATCTGAGATGGACAAGTGAGAGGAAGTGTGATGTCATGTCCTTACGTCTCAGCAGAACGAGGTAATGCTGGAATGAACGGGATACTAAATAGATGTTTTGCACGCAGTCACCACCCTCGTTACCCACATTAATGTCATGCATCTCCATCTCTCTATAAAGCAATTACAACGTAGAGTGAAACTGAAATTGCTGTCAGCTTGGATGCTAATTAAGAGCTCAGACACTTTCTCTAATAGCCCCGTTCACACATGCACTTTGCTGTGTAACTGCTCTAGTCACTGAAAAAGGACCACAAGCTGTTACTCCCTCCATAGGTCAAGTATGAATTTAAATAAGCCACATTAACAGGGCACGCACAAGACGAAGGTAAATGTACATATAAATGTCCTTATATAATTGCATGCTAACAGTTACAGTGAGAGTCACTGTAAAAGGCAGAGGATTACTTTTATAATAGCTACTTAAGTGTATGCTGTGTCAAATTCTGTAGCTATTTGTCAAAGCTAAGGCCAAAATATGTATACTTAGGTGGAGAGCACGTGGCATTTAAGATACAGTGGAAAGTACCAAAACAAGTAGTTGTTGGGCTGGAAAAACTGGCTTACTTGATAAAATCTAGAACAGTCAGCTGCCTTGTTTCAAACTATTTTGACTATGCAACCTAGGAAAAACACTTGAAAACATGAGTTAGGGCTGTTTTGTGTTTTAACCCAATAACACATGTCAGTAATTTACCTTTTACATTTAAATAATATATAAATACCAGGATTTTTAAAAGAATATCTGACTTCATTAGTCATTTCATTGATTAAAAAGAGGAAGTTGGAAATTGAGATATTATTGTGTTGGCTTGC
>OMNN01027092.1:51555-68032 GCA_900302755.1 Chromis chromis
GCTTGCTGGTAGTGTATTTATGTATTATATTTCTTATGGACCATGTACAATATGAAAGCATACACTATATGTTTCGTACCAGAGTTAGCTAATTCTCATCTGTACCTATGATCACATTTTAATCTCCTGCATCTTTTCTGTCCTTACATCAAGGACCATAATGAAAATATCTGTAGGTAGGACTTTATTACCCCCTCCAAGGAGGTTATGTATGTTTTTGCTGGTGTTTATCAGTTTGTTTGTTTGTTTGTCTGCCTGTTAGCAAGATAACTTGAAAAATTATGAATGGATTTTAATTAAATTTTCAGGAAATGTTGATAATGGGACAAGGAACAGGTGATTACATTTCGTTGATGTTCTGGATTACCATCTGGATCCAGGAATTAGTGTATATAAAATGAATGTAGGACTGTAACATTGGGTGGAAATGAGCTGCTTGGTGGAGGTCTGTGCTCTCCGAGTGCTTTTCTAGTTGCGGGAGTGACATTTTTGTAGGTATTTAATGTTCATCTACTCAGAATGTCAACTACACTTAACCTGCATTAACTGCAATATAAAATTCTTCACAGTGTCTAAAGCACAACGGACAGAACATTTCCTGAGCTCATGCACCAGAAGGAATAATTTTGTAGTTTCACAAGGACCATCACACCATGAACAAGAGAAAAGAAAGCCATTGTTGGAAAGTAACACACATGTCCTTGGCCTGACTATACACGTATCACTTCTTGTCCTGTCCTTGGAAAATACAAGGGAGGTTTTATTGGCACCTCTTGTTGTCTTTTCTGTCCTTGACAGCATGACACATCATCCTGGATGTTCACCTTTAGGCAAACAATGACCAGAGCTCTAAATCGTGACAGCAGTGATTGAAGGATAAGTCAGTATTTATGTGTGTGGTGTGGGAATGTGTGGCGGTAACAGAGAGGCAAACAACTACATTGCTTTTGGTTCAGCTGTGTGTATATGAACAAGCACCACAAGTGAGTCATGCGTATGGTAATCACGAGTCTAAAGCCCCTTCAGACATTCACTCTTTTCTGTTGATCTGATGGCATCTGAACGTGTCAGCTTCATGTCTGAAGGAGCAATCTGGTCACTTTTCTGACAGAAATCTCGGACCTATTAAAATTTAGTTGTCATTTTCAACATAACACAAGAACCACTGCCATCACATGAATGGATAGTCACACACAAACAACAATAGTCTGAGGTGATTTACTGAAGGCTTTTTCCACATGTTACAACCAATACTGGTTCAACAACATTACAGAGAGTAAAAGACACTGTTTGAGTGCACCTTTTTCCATTTACCGTACTTTGCGCAGTTACGCTACAAACTGAAATGTCTATAAAAATTAAACTTTACTGTGATAAAAACAGACGAACAGCACAGATAAATGATAATGATAAATATAATTTGGGTTATTCACAGCTGTCAGGATATATTTATTTTTCCGTTGGTAAAGTAGTTGTTAGATTATCATTACATAGTAACAACATTTTGAGTGTTTAGGAAACCCTAATTTAACTAAGCTATTAGTTGTTTATTCTTTTGTTTACTATTGCATTAATATGTATTACACATCACTTGTCCAATCTCACATGAATGACAAATACAACGTGGGTGCCATGGCCACGAGGAACATTTACTACACATTGACCTCAAGTCTGAATGACAGATCGCTTTAACATTAATGAAACCAGAAATACTACATATCCTATGTCTGAAAAGGGCTTCCGGGTGTAACAGTTAAGTGTCATGTCTGCATGTAGGGCCTAAAATGAACGCATGCAAAGTGGCAAATTGGACTTTGGGGCAGTCAACTGCTTCTGTGACAAGTAAGTGGAGATGATAGCATTTCAATGCATTTGTGAAATATAGGTTATATTTCAGATAGATGCCAAATTCTCTGAAAGACAATATTGAACTCTCTGTCACAATAACTCTCAAATAAAAGCAAAACATTGACTCTGCATCAGACATTATCTTCTTTTCTCTTCCTGGGATTACAAACTTGTCCAACATTCGTGGCAGTGAATGGTAACATACCTTACCAGCTATGAGGTCACTACAAAAAAACAAATTAAATCCTAAAGACCACAAAGATCTTTAGCATGTATGTGTCAAGTATGCAAATATGATTCTATCTGTGAATGAACATTTTCTGAGTGAGTGAGATGGTGCATCAGAGGTGTGGTCAACGTACCGTCACCTTCTCTAAATCAGCTTCTGAGGAGGTGGGAGACAAGGGGCTGATGGGACTGAGGGAAGGGGAGCTTCCGACACTGGAGACGTACTCGGGATCAGGAACGTACAGAACCTGCAAACACAATCCATGTCTGTATTTACACAGGCGCTGCCTTTGTGCAAACATCACACATGCACGCACACACGCAAAGGTAGAGACAGTAGAGACTCTCTCTCACACAACCATACCACCAGTTTGACAAGACAAATAACATGAACTCATGTGAATAGCCGGATGCTATTGACAAGATAAACAGAGAGAGGGAAAGTGACAATCATGGCTGTCAGTCAAAATGTGTTTGAATTAGCAGTGATGGGATCTAATGTCAATGTGAAGACATACCTTGAATGTAGTCCATGCTTATATCTATTTTTATTTCATTATCAGGCTGAAACTAATTCTATTTTATTTACTGCTAAAGCTGTGGATTGTTGTCTCAATTGATTAATTCATTGTTTTGATTTTTATAATGTCATAAAATAGTCCATCACAATTCCCACAGCCAACCATGACATTCAATTGCTGGACAAATCATCTACAGTTATCTAATAGCGATGTTGTGCAACACAGTCACAAAGCAGGTTATTGTTAGCTGTTTAATGAGAAGTTGGCCAAACTGATGAGCTGTAATATGCTTATCTGCTTTTAATCTGAGAGTTGTATAATAAAATACAGTAACTCATGTCTGTGTGATAAATATGAAGCTGAAGCCTGGAGATGCTACGTTGGCCTAGTGTAATGACTGGCAACTAATGGGGAAACTGGTTTACCTGTCTAGGTAAAGAAATGGCAAAAACTCCCAGAGGAACATGCTATCTTGTTTAATTTGAATAAATACCAAAGCAAAAAATTTAAATGTCATGGTTTTATGTGGGGTTATGCAATCGAGTATTTTTATGTTTTTTTGGCCAGACAAGCCATTCCTTTGTTTTCAGTCATTATGCTAAGCTAAGCTAACTGTCTCCTGGCTGTAGCTTCAAATCCAGCCCACAGACATGGTGCACAGAGTGATACAGATTTTCTGATCTAATTCTCAGCACCATAGCCAATGAGTGCATCTCCTAAAATGTCAAACTGTTCATTAGAGAGGGAGCAATCCAGGCAGCCCTTCTCCTACAGTAATTTAGACCATGATTACAAAATAGCAAATACAGGGACTGGGAAAGTATCCCTGTCCTACTTTGATATAAAAGGGGTTCCTCTACAGTGACTACATCTGTAGGGACATTTACGGTTGCCTGACATGTGCAATATGTATTAAGATTCTTTTTCAGATTACATTTTTTTGGCCTGTACAAGGAAGTTGGAACATGAAATATTAATCCAGCTATGGTTTTAGGGTTAAAAAATGTAGCTGCTTTTGTCGTAGTAAACTTCTGTCTCAGCCATGGAAGGAGAGGAGAGCTGATAATTCAGTAAGTGCTCTCCACACCCCGCTGTTTGGACGCAGCTCAACTCAGCATTGTTTGAGAGAGAGGGAGGGTGCCAACGGGATTGGTGCATGTGGCTCGTCTCCATTCGACCGGATTTGATTTGATGCCAGAAAATACAGAGACAAAATATCATTTTGGATGTTTGTCACTTTCCCCCATTAAAAAAACAGATTTAGAATTTGGGTCTATTGCTGAAAAAAGAAACATCAAAGCCAGGGAAGCTGGCAGTCTGTTTGGTGGGCTAAAGATGGGTAGCTTGTGTCATGTTGTCGGATCTGAAGCATCGCCGGAAGAATTTAGGCATCACACATATTATTACACCTTTTTAGAAACAAAACAAATCCTGTTCAATGAATTGCATCCTAATGGGACAAGTAACGCTGTAATTAGCAGGCAATTAAGTGGGGATACAGAGAGCAGGGCTGTGGTTAGTGAGTCAGTGAGTTGCTCTTAGAAAGTAGGAGGATAAACACATGCAGATAGTGATGTTCCCTAAAAACATTGCATTTACGTTTTGCAGCTAAATTCCCATATGCAGAAAATGTTTAGTGACTGTTAGATAAAGGCAAACCATAGAGAATGCAGTATGAACTGTCAAGAACAAATATGACCAGATCGAGCAGTTAGTGGGTGGCTGAAGTTATGAGGTTGCTATACGACAGTGATAAAGTGATGCAGTTATATATATCAGTGAAGGCGTGCACGGCGGTTCACACCTGGCCAGGCACCACTGCTCTGGAGAACAGCTTGTTCAGCTGAACCAGCTCGTTGGGTGTGGTGTCAAACTTGAGCGCAATGCTGTTCAACGTGTCCCGCGATTCCACCTGGACCACAAAACAAGAGAGAGGACACAAAAATCACACGGCTGCTTCTGCTTCAAGGCATTTCCTGAAAGCTGCACAGGGAAGACTGGGAAGATGTGACACAGGATGAAAGATAGAGAGAGAAAGTCTGAAGAGCGGAGCTGTGAAATGATTTCTTTATAGGGTTTAATATGGCTTGTGTTTTGCATGTTAGATTTTGGGATGTTATGCAGATTAAAGCTGTCAGCTGTTGACCAGGAATAGATTCCCATGGGACGCAATGTTGCTGGCAGAAATTTGAACTGACATGAATGTCAGCAGTAGTCTAGTGTTATCTGGTGAACCGCTTATGTGGCAAGATTTACATTTTCTTACAATTAAAAACAAGAAACACTCTTCTTGGCATCCACAATCTATGGCTACAGCTGTGAACCAAAATCATTATTTTTTATTATTTATTCATCCTTCAATTACATTTTTCTAATTCCTTGGGTCATCTGAAGAAGAAGAAGAAGAAGAAACCTTTATTGTCACAAAATACATTTTTACAGCATTTGTGAAATTGTGTTTTTCACATATCCCAGTTGGGGTCAGAGCGCAGGGTCAGCGAAGGTACGGCGCCCCTGGACCAGTTAGAGTTAAGGGCCTTGCAACAGTGGCCACATTGGGGTTTGATCCTCTGACCTTCTGATCAGTAGCCCAGGGACTAAACCGTTGCTCCATCACTGCCCCATCTGTTAGTTTAGAAATCACCAGAAATGGAGATAAATGCCTAGACCCCAAAGGAATCATCATCATTCATCATCATTTAACCTTTATTGATCCCCTTAGGGAAATTCAACTTATGCATTTAACCCATCCTACTATACATATTAGTAGCAGTAGCAGTGGGCTGCCGCGGAGCAGTCAGGGGTTAAGGGCCTTGCTCAAGGGCCCAACAGTGGGATCCCCTGACCTTCTGATCAGTAGTGAGGGGCTTAACCTGTTGCGCCACCACTGCCCAATGTCTTTAACTTGATCGTTCACTAAACCCTTCCTCACAGACAGATATTTTCCAATTGCTGCTTAGTAACCATAACTAGAGAACAGCAGATCTGCTTCTTTGGAAGTCTCTGAATGTTAAACCATTGAGGCTGTAAAGAGAGTGATACTCTATAGTTTGGAAGGTGCTGCTTTTCTTTATAGTTCATGTGATTTGTTGCAAATTTGAGGCGGTATGTTCATGTTTTTCCATTAAAGCATGAAACTTAGCACAATTACACGTTGAACATTTCAAGAAATGTAGTCATTGCAAAAATGTCTCATTGTGGCCAGGGTGCTGTTTTATATTCCATTTGAACCAAATGAGGTATTATGCATCATATCTTATGAACCAAACATTGTAACACAGAAAAAATGACGTCTACCCTTATCTTTTGTTCATCAACCCTGACAATACAGTGACTGTAAAGAGTAAGACAAAATTCAAGAATAGGTTGAAATTAGGGATGTCCCGATTAAGTTCTCGTTTACCCCCATCTGATACAAGACATTTAGTATTTAGTATATGCTAATACCAAGTCCCAATTCAATAACAGTTTCCTACACATCTTAAGTATTACAGATTAGCTGTAGCGCCTGGTTGCACCACCAGGTGGAGCCTCTTGCTATTTAATGCTGTAGTGACCAGAGAAGGTGGCAAGCAGAGAACATTTGTGTGGTTTAGCTGGCAACATGACAATGTTTTCTGTGTTGCTTAATGACCTCCAGCCTGTGCAAACATGTTAACTCAAGCTGGCATCAACTAAGATACCATTCCTGTATCCCAGTGACACATGTAACTGTCGCATTTGCAGCTTTAACATATGTCCGAAGCTTGAAACAACATCGTCAGCACAGGTCAAATTCCCAGTGCGCTCAATTTGTATTACAAATTAGTTATTGATTTACAATGCTGCAGTTTTTAAGGATATTATTCAAATTTAGGAAACCTCTGTGACGGCAGACGTAAACAAAGGATCGAGCTTAGGTCCATGCTGACAGTGATTTGTTAAAACTTGCCTTAATTGGGATATCCTTAGTTGAAATGAATGTATCAAACAAAGATTTACTTCAAAAACACTATATCAGAGACACGTTTGACTGTTTTGTTGTTCTCAAACCTATTTCTCACTCTCTCTATCACAGTCTCCTCCATTTTAACACAGAGCTGTTCATGTAGCCACAACTTGAGAGTTCAAGGATGGACTCGATTGGTGAAAGTGTCGACCACAATGGCGTCCAGTCGCTAGGGTCCAAACAATGTGCTTCTTAGTCAGCATTTCCACGTGGTTCTTGGCTAGGAAGTGAAGGAGCTCTGGTTTGTTTTCATCTACTCTCAGCGAGCATTCCCTTTGGTTGAAATTGTTTTTGTTGTTGTCCACAAGCCAAACACCAAACAACATCAAAAGTTTCCACTACAGACCCATTGTTCTACCATTGCACCCGCAAGAAAGACATTCCATTACTCTTGCAAGCATTTGGAGGCAGAGACAATGATGCTTCAATGATTCTCCTGTGCACTGTGGACACGGATATTACACTCCTTGTCTCTGTCAGAGCTGAACATTGAGGAGCTGTGGGTGGCATTTGGGTCTAACAGGTACTTCAGATACATATCTACCCACAACATTACCAATTCTCTTTGGTTCATGAGATATGATGCCAAACACTTAAATTTGGGTAAGGCAAGAAAGTAAAGTCTCGCTAGTTTGTGAAAATATTCAGGCCCCAAACTGTACAAGTGAGCCAAGTTTCCTGCTTTGATGAAAAACTTAACATTGCTTTCACATTTTACATTTATACTTTGTAAAATTCAAAACACATAAGAGCTAAGGCTTATGAAATGCCCAAAACAGTGCATTTGTCTATTGTAATGTACGCTGCAAATGCTAGCTAATCCAGCTAACTAGCTAACAACATACAGTAGTTTCTTAATATGCATTTCACACTTTGTGATTTTTGTGGGGTTACAGATAAAACAAATAAAATCCCGTACATGAGCGTTCTACTGTTTATATTTTTGCACAATTTATATTCCCCCTATGTGTGCACACTAGGACAAATCAGAGTGTACGCTAACGTTAGCAGCTATGTTCTGTGCTTTATTATTGTTCTGAGTCCTCCTCCTGCTAAAAGTCTATTTTCTTCCAGTGTCATAAGTGAAACATCTATTTTGAAAATACAAATAATAAAATATAAATGTAGTTGTAAGTATGTAGGCTAAGCAAGGATGATGGCAGAAGGCTGTCATACCAAACTACTGTTCACTGTCATACATGAACAATGCTGTTGCTTTATTTACATGCATTCAGCTGGTGAGGGAACCATCCTGTACCAAATGCATATTGAAGATCCCTTTAAGAGAATTCCCATTTTGAAAAGTCAACACAGTATTCCTGACCAGCTCATGGAACCAACTTTTACTTTTGTTTGTTGCTCCTGTTTTTAGATACCTCTGTCTGAAATCTGCCCGTGTTCACATGCAGCATGTTCACAAGCTTGATCGTCACTGTGACTGGGAGTTGGGGCTCAGAGAACAATATTTTCTTGCACCAGCAGCTATTATATTCACATTGCAATTATATAAACCATAGAAGAGCAGCCACTCCTTTTTGAGGAGTTGGACTCAAACAACTGCTTCCATTTTTGCCTAAACAACAACTAACTAGTTCAGAATATTAGTTTATTCTGATGAAGCAGATCAGCCTGAGTGATATTGGGTATTCAAACAAGCAAAACAAGGAGCAGTACTTTATGCTAGTCAATGTTTAACAGATCATGCGGTCTGTTGTGCAGTTATGGCTTCACCCTGTGCTCAGCTGCAGCACCCTGCAGTGTGACACAGGTGCGTCTGCTTGTCTCCACCAGTTAAAATCCACACAACAGAGATGTGCTCCACGTGTCTGAACTAGTTAAGCATCTAACATGCCCACTGGGACTTTCTTTCTTCCAAATAAGGATGACAACCATAACAGAAAGCGCCTGCGTGCGCTACCAATGTGGTAGAAGGAAAAAAAAGTGAGCTCAAGGGAGAGAACCCCTGAAAACCAGACAGGCAGTGCTGACTCCGAGCTGTGCATAATTAGGACAAGATAATGGCACTGTGTGTTTTAGTGCAGCAGTCATGGGACTGCCTTGGTCATTATCAGCATGTGTGTGTGTGCAAACAGTCTCACAAAAACACAGAGGAATGACAGCTTCTCCAAATTCTTGACATGGCAGATTGTTACGAGGATATTCCTGCACAAACAGACAGGCAGACACACACACAGCAGTCACAGGCACGGAGCTGAACAGGGGAACAAACAAGCTGGAACATTACTAACGCAGAGTCACAGGGTGAGGCAGTCACACATGACATGGTCAGGATCATGTCTGAGGAAACATGGAACATTGAGGGGAAGAAGCAGCAGAGAATATGGAAACTTAGAAGTCATTAGCAAACAGCAAATGCTTTCACAGCACTGACACCAAAAAACACACTGTTGTGTCTGCAGGTAACACCTGACAGTCCTTGTGAAGTGAAAAATAGAAACTATTGCATCTTTCACTGTATTAAATGGTGTCAGGCAGAATTTTATGAGAAAGAATCCTCAGCAAATTCATCAAATGGAGAAATGAAGTGTGCTGAGCATGGGAGGAATTCAGAATGCAAATATTTAAGCAACACAAAGTGTACTTGATTTACAACAGAGCCAGTTCTGGATCATCCCCAGAATCTGTCTCTCTGAGAGGTAAACAAATCAAGCACTCATCAATTAGCACAATTTTGCCTGTTAATTTGAGGATCTTCATGAAATATAGCAGGACTTGAAGAAAAGGGCTGAGGAGAGGAGGGATGTAGCTGTGGGTGGGTTTTGTGTCACCAGGTTAGGAGATAGGACATCATATCACCTAAATATGATATCATCTTATATGTGCAGCTCCTCAGCGAAGCAGGTGAAAACCAACAAGAAACACGACATCAGACACTGAAACTTGCCAAAACCCTGCAGGAAGCTCTGGGATATGTTGGCTCTGTATTGCATTTGGATCCAACACTGATCCATTTTAAATCAACTTCAGCACAAGCGTCTAAGATTTCACAGATGTTGTTTTAAATGATGACTAATCCTGGTTATTTAAATCAGTTAAAAATCTAAATGGATTCTGGGAAACGCTAATACCTGATCCCATTCATCCCTGCCCCATTCCTGAAGAGACTATGGACAAAGTAAGACCAGTACAGACAAGAAGAGACACGACACATCATTTCTGAGGAAACCTTCTTAGTATAACTGACAATTAAATAATATGAGAAAACTAGCTAATGATGGCAGAAATCCAGCAGAAACAGCTAGTAAAAGACTAATCACCATGAAAGTTAAGTGACAGTAATACTGCCAGGTCACTTGTTTTGGCTCCAGAGCACAGCTCATTAGCTTTTGGAGCTGAAGTGTTTTTCTTTCTATTCCTTTAATGAGGACCGGCCTGTGAAGGTAGGGTTGGACAAGTGTTGGCTGTGAGTGTGCTAACCAAGGCCTAATTGTGGGCTATGCTGGGTTTAGATGCCCTACCCTCTGGGGGAACAAACTAATCAGAGCCGAGGTCAGTCACGCTGCTGGGATACAGTCCACCTGACTCAGCAATGTGTGCCGCCCAACAATGAACAAAGCGGAGCAGGGATGCATTGTGCAGTATGGATTGGGTGGGTAAGTGTAACAGGTTTCACTGTAAGCACACTGCAGGTGATGCAACCTTCAGATCTCCTTCACCCTTCATAATCACTACTGATAATCATACTAGTTAGATTAACTTTCATATTTCACCAATTTTAGAGTGGTAACTGAAAACGGGCAATGCACCACCTGTGTAACCTGCTG
Organism: Chromis chromis; assembly: GCA_900302755.1. Taxonomy (NCBI): domain Eukaryota; kingdom Metazoa; phylum Chordata; class Actinopteri; family Pomacentridae; genus Chromis; species Chromis chromis. The sequence goes on from OMNN01027092.1 coordinate 61,926, forward strand.
TACATCCAGACATCTATTTTTGCCCCGTTCCACAGAGAGATCTCCTTGAAGGGTCAAAGTAGAGATAAACAATAACAGCAGTCTGTTGAGCTGATTCAATTACCTAGCTTGATTAAATGCTAATTTGATCACTTTTCGAAGAAACAAATCAAATTAGAAAGCATCCGTCACTTTCAAAACGCTATTTGATACCCTTAGATTTTCACATCGGCCAGATTTAATTCAATGATTTGATCAAAGTTGAGATTAAAATAAATGGAGGCCGCACAGCAACCAGGGCAGTGAATACAGGAACAAAAACAACTCATAGATTGTGGGCAGTGGTGGTCTAGTGGTTTGTGACGCCAATTTGTGACCAGTGGGTCGCCGGTTCGAGTCCCCGGACTGACAAGAGGTTGAGGTGGGAAAATGAGAGTGACCGCTTGTCCCAGTCACCACCACTGTGGGCCCTTGAGTAAGGCCCTTAACCCCTGACTGCTCCCTGGGCGCTGCACTGTGGTAGCCCACTGCTCCTAGTATGTATAGTTAAGGTTAACTATAAAAAGGATGGGTCAAATGCAGAAAAGGAATTTCCCAAATGGGATCAATACAGGTTAAAATAAAGATAGCAACATGCTAAATAACATTTTGGATATATGACTACCATCAAGAACTATTTTTAATTAGAAAATCACAAATAAAGTGTATTTTCAGGTATAGAGCCACAGGAAGAACGGAACTAGACAGTTTGCTTTCACTTGCCAATTTGTATTTAGTTATCTATCTTCAGGCAGTGCTTGTTCAAATCATTTACACTAGCAGTGGTGTTAAAAACATCCTCTGGTAAATATCAAGTATTTTATCTTGTGAACATGTCCATATGGTATTTTTAAGCATTTTTGTAAGCAAAAAAAGAAGTCACTGTCATGCCTGAGGATTTTCTCCTTGAAACTGCAACGTACTGATGAGTGTTTAAAAATCACAGATTCGGACAAAGAAGCCCACACAGCCAACCTGTAGGATGCGGCTTTCCATATCATTATTCTTATTCAGAATCAATTACTGCCTCTAACACGTCTTGCTGAATGAATGGCCTTGTGCTGTATAGAGTATATTTACAGTGTTTGAGCAGAGTTGAAAGTGAGTTGGTGTGCTCGAGCTGCAAGTAGGGATGGGTGGATGGAGACAGGCAGGGCCTTTATATACAGTATCTGCACCTTCTACAGGAATCAACAGTATAGAGTTACATCCAAACTATTTAAGGGCAACACGGAATTATTTTAATAGAAAAAACTATAACATATATACTACTACTACTAATAATAATAATACATTTAATTTATAGAGCGCTTTTCAAAAACTCAAAGATGCTTTACAGGTTAGAAAACAAATACAAGTATACAAAATAAATCTAACTAAAGAAAACAGAACAAATACAGTTGAAGAAGCAAAAATACAAAGTTGAAGTCTGTGTAAATAATGTATTGTGTATAGTGAATATAGACTTAGAAAGGTTACAAATTGAAAGCTGTGCGAAACAGGTGTGTTTTTAATTTGGTCTTGAAAGTGGTAGGGACAACAGTATCACGGATATGTTGCAGGAGTGAGTTCCAAAGGGAGGGAGCGGGCAACAGAGAAGGCTCTGTCCCCCCAGGTTCGGTGCTTGGTCCTAGGGACTGTCAGGAGGTTTGCATTGATGCGTGAAGTGATGAAGGCATGAATGAGGGTTTCAGCTGCAGGGAAAGAGAGAGAGGGGCGAAGGCGGGCGATGTTCTTGAGGTGATGGAAAGCTGTTTTTGTGACTACTTTAATGTGTTGGGAGAAAGTGAGTTTATTGTCAAAGATGAATCCAAGGTTGCGGCAGTGGGGTGAGGGTGAGAGGGTGGAGTTATCAAAGGAGAAGCGGAAGTGTTTGGCTGTTGTGGTGAGGGAATTGGGACCTATTATGAGAATGACAGATTTGGTATAGTTAAGTTTGAGAAAATTTGTTTGAATCCACAAGCTAATATCAGAGAGTCAGTTTGAGAGGGTAGAATGGGTCTGAGGGTCGATGGACTTGGTGGATATGTAGATTTGGATGTCATCAGCGTAACAGTGAAAACGGAGGCCGTGGCGATGGATAATCTGACCGAGGGGGAGGAGGTAGAGGATGAAGAGGAGAGGGCCAAGCACCGAGCCCTGAGGGACGCCTTGGGACAGGGGGGCAGTAGAGGAGGAGCAGTTGTTGATAAAAATTAACTGTTTCCGGTCTGTGAGGTATGATGTCAGCCAAGTGAGGGCGTCATCCATGATGTGGAGAAAATATTAATACATAATGAGTGTTAAACAGTTTAATCAAAGACCTGATGACCTTTAACTGCACTTAAAAACTGAATATCTGTGGATTCTGGACTGTTGGTTTTTGTTGGGACTGTTGTTGAGAAAACAAGACATGGGCAGATGCACACTGGTATGCTGTTATCATTTCAACATAAAATAATCAGGTTATAATGAATGCATACTCTACAAATAGTATCTTTCAATGTTTATTTATAATTCATTTAGGCTAATAAGGCTAACAGGCAGAGTGAACTCAGTGCACTGCCCTATTAAACAGAAAAGCCAAATCCAGCAAAGCAAACACATTCTAAACTACTGAGGCGACTCATTTGATATTAAAGTAACACAGAGTCACTGAGATGCTGAGGATTCAAAGACAGACCTGCACTGATGTAGATGATCAATAACTTGAATACTGTTGAGATTTTTTTGCCACTCAAGTCAGATCAACTAAATATAGTGCGACCTCAAAGTCGGTGCTAGAAAACACCTCAGTGCCTTTCACCTTAGTGCAGGAAGCGAAACCACTGAGGCGGAATAACAAAGAAGACATAAGGAGGATGTGGTGACAGGTAGGTCTCCCCTCTCAAACTCCTCCTCACAACATTGTCATTAACAGCTGCTCTTGGACACCTTATGACAATAGAGAGGATCTACACGATTTGTCATTTCATTGGCTCTAAACCGAGTCCTACTGCTCATTCAGACAACAGCAGCATGTCAGTTTGATAAATATCCTGTCGCAAAGACGACAGGACACGTCAAGGAGATCAGACCCACAGTGGCAAACTGTCTGTGACACGACGATGGCACCCACAAACACGCGCTCGTCATGTATTTACAACATAGCCATAAAAAGCAGGATAACAACTTCAGGACACCCAAGACATTACAAATTATTACTGTGATGTGTCATAACTCATCATCAATCATCCCACCCTAAAAGTATTTACAACCCCCTGTTGGGTGCTTGTGTGATGTCCTTGGTATGTGGCCAGCATTTCAAGACTCAGATCTTGTTTTACGGGACAAGAGGGAGTTCCTCTGTTGATTTTAGTTAGGAAGATGAAGAGTTAATAATGAGCAGGGCTCCTACAGTGTCAGTGCCTTTCATCCAGGCGGCTTCAGCACAGCGCATCGATTCTCCCTAGGTGCTATTTGCCACCATCTCATCCATGAACTATTTATTTTTAGCTTTACAGCTCCTGTGCTGCTCAGCACAAAGCCAACCTATAGGACATTCAGGCCAACAGGACAGTTACAGCTGCTTTCACTTTATAGATGTGTGTTGTTGTTGTTGTTTTTTAGCATTCTGCAATATATGGTTACACGTTTAGCTCACACTGAAGAAACCTCTACTTTTTGCTATACAAATAGATCTTTTAAAGCTTAACCTAACCTAAGACATCTGCTTGCTCTTGTATCAAATAGCTGCTCTGGTAGTTCTTGTATCAGGAGCTCAGCCAATCAATATAGTTATAAATATCTGGTGTTCAATGCAGTAAACATTGGCAAAGCCAGGTGGTGGGCAGATTTTGGCACCAAAAGTGGTGTAATATTAGTATGATTCAAGTTAGCCTTTTAAGCTTAATTAATCACTTCTTCCCCATGGGCCAGTAATATTAGCAACACAGCTAGCTTCACACGTGACAGATGAATCAAAGCACCACTGAAATGACACATGTACATTTGACTCCAGCAGCCATTGATTGTACTGTAAGAGGAGCTATCTCTAACTCAATTAAGTGGCAGAGGACAGGGGACATGCAAATGTGACCCACTGATAAAGACCTGTTATTGACACATTGACAGCAGGAAGAGGGAGGGAGGAAAGAGAGAGTAATCACAATCAGGATCATGGCCACTAATGACAGGTGGACCCTATCTTCTTATCCTCCGGATCAATAATACCCATTATTCATCTGAAACTGATGATGAATAATTAAGCTTCTTCCTGTTCGGGTCACATCCCTCCTTTTGGGGAGAAGGGTAGAGGAAGGCCGAAGGCAGCCATCTTGAGAGTGACTGACATCCAGCTAATGGTCACCTTGTTGAACAGGAGAGGACGCAAAGATTCTACAAGGGCAGCTGGCCCGCACGGCCAAAGACTAATGGCTCCATTAAAGAGTCTGCTGCCATCTAACATAAAGTGTGGAACATGAGAACAACTCTTTGAGTGAGACTGCAAAAGGTTAACACAGGAAATGAGAAGTAATCACAGAGCTGTGGCTATGGGACCTTGGTTAGATTATTAAGCACAAGTGTGTTTAACTGTGACCATTTACAGGTGCTAGTTGATCCACAGTTTTATGGAGACCACTTTAGATTTTGAAGTATGACGGGAAAGGAGTGGAACGACTGAAACCACTAGAAAAAGAGTGAAAATCAAACATAATGAATCTACTGTGTAGCCATCAAACTGGAAATAAAACTCCAGTGTGCGGTTTAATCACCCATAATGCCACATCAGAGCAGCTATCACTCCTCATTTCATAATTAAGGATGAATTCCAGCTTTAGCATGACAGTTGCCATGGCGACAATGCCATTACTACCCTAATGGCATGTGTATTGTGCGTTACTACACCCGTGCTGATCGTTTGCAGACCTAAATTTAGAGCTGCCGTAAGTGACATGGGAGAAAGTCACTAATTCCAGGCAACACGGAGCAAGTTTGGTCTCTCACTTTCAAGCTCTCGTCGATCTCTCCTTGCGTCGGCTCTGACCTGCTGCTTCGGGCTTTGATGGCCTTTCCACTGCTTTGCCAACAAAAATGCACAGACCTAATGATACACGAGAGCCACCGAAGCAAAATGAGGCTCATCATGACATAGAACTGCCACAGCTGAGGCAGCGTCTGAGCCAAGCTTGTTTGAGATGAATTAAAATGGGCCCTTAGTTATTTTTAATGGGGCGTCTGCTCCATTTAAGGGTAAACACAGTAAATACTGAGAAAGATCCACACCCTGTGAGTGAAAACTAACGGAACTATAACTAAAGAAATGCATCAATAATAAACATTTCTGTCATTTATTTTCAAATAATAAAAACATTCTGAAGCTCCACCTAATTAGTACTGTAACAGCTAAGGCACTACATAGCAAAGGACACCGACCTGTTCACTATATTAAATGAAGTGTGTCACTAAGCCAACTGCATCCTATTCATAGTTATCTGAAATTTACCATTCACCTGTAGAACTGAGCTGAGTAACACTGCATTTCTGAATCTTTGTCAACACTGAGATTATTAGAATAGAAATATCACTTTAAGCTATTTATCTACAGGTTAAAGAAAGAGTGGCCTTGAGGCTTATGTTCAGTGTGAGCTCCACATGACTGTCAGTCGATTGACCGGTACAGTGTGACAGATGCTGATTAAAGTGTGTGTAAGTTAACACGCCTGTAGGTTTACTAACATTCTCACTGTTTGCCAAGCTTTAAACGTTAGACCTGCTAGCATGTTATAGCTGATAGACAACAACTGGTGCACTGCCAAAACATTCTGAGGGGAGTCTGCTGCAGAATATTTGTTCCAGGAATGCAAGTACATAGATATAAATGTGACAAATACTTGGATCACAGCATGCACAGACCTGAAGAAGTTTTTATTTTATTTTAAATAATCTAACCTTTATTGATCCCCTTGGGGAAATTCCTTCTCTGCATTTGACCCATCCTGTTCAAAGTTAACCTTAACTATACATACTAGGAGCAGTGGGCTACCACAGTGCAGCGCCCGGGGAGCAGTCGGAGGTTAAGGGCCTTGCTCGAGGGCCCACAGTGGTGGTGACTGGGACAAGCGGTCACT
>OMNN01027102.1:0-24124 GCA_900302755.1 Chromis chromis
GGATAGCATCAATTAGCTAAAAAGCTAAAAGGGGTAGAAAAATTGTAAATTGCTCAAATTAATGAATAAACTGTTAATATAGATAAAGGTACTATAAACTTATGAAATAGATTAAATTTAGTTCATGAATAAATTGTTATAGTAGCTTAATTTAGCTCATGGATAAATGTATAGATATGTATAGATAGCATGAAATAGCAAAAAATGGTCAATGGTCAACACATTGCATAATAGCTCAATATATTTGCTATTTATGGGTTTATTTTATTGTTTAGTTGTTAAGACTAAAATGGAGTTTAGTGTCTGTCTTCATCAGCTTATTTCAGTTTCAAGGCAGATTTTTAATACTAATCTATTGATATTAATTTAAAATGCTGCACTTTAAACAAAACAATGAACAAAAAATTCAAAATGGTGTCTTTTCCCATCCTTATCATTCCAAAACCCAAAGATCTACCATTTTAAATTTGTAGTTCATTTTGCGTATATTTTTAAATAAAGTCAAACGACAGCGCAGCAATGTCTAGACACTGTTTGCTGTTTTTATTTTTCAGTAACACTATCAGTCTGAAGGCTGTCTCTTACACAGGAAGAGTATTTGTGCTCATGTTATGGGATTATGAACTTCAAACAAATATCAAACACTTTTCTGCTGAAATAGCAAACAGTCCACTTCCAGTTCCCCCAGGAGCCGACCAGGGGTTCCTCCATCTGCAGGTCCCGTCTCCTTCGATGTGGGCCGGTCCTGTTTGTCTGTCAGAAACCTGCAATGCACTCACAGGAAATTTCCACATGCAGTGTTTCTATAGGGTTTTTCATGTTTTATTTGTTTGAAAGTTGCAGGAGTTGTTGGCTGAAAGGAAGTGGGTTGTGTTGTTGGTTGCAGCCACCAGGGGTCAGCTGTGCACAGGACGACATGAGGCTGAGTCACATTAAACCTTCACCAGGCCTCATCTATAAAAACATATGACTGCTTACTTAAGAAACAGAATAATAATATTTACTATATAACAGTTTGACAAGTAAATTCAGACTTTTATTCAGTTTAACACAATAAAATCCCATATAATTTAGCAATATGTGATTAAATTAAATGGCTTGTGTGATTTTCAGCACTCTTTTAAAACATTAATGAATACATTTGAATGTTTAGATGTGTAGTAGCAGAGATTAAGCTAACATTTCTCACATGTGTCTTGGTTGAAATAATTCATTATATTATCATGTGACAATTGTAAAATTGCATTTAAATCTGATTTGTCAACTTATAAGTTTGACTTTATTTGATTATAAAGTATGTACAGGGATGCCTTTATTGCATTTTGGCGGATTATTACACAATTGGTGATTATGCAATGTTTTTATGTATTTATGTAATATAATTATGATGAAAATACACCTTAGGCAACTTTTTCTCAGTAAAACTTGTGCTTATTCTTGCTACCTTCCAGTTTAAATGCAGTTGTAGATGCAGTTAACTATATTTGTTCAGTTCAGATCTGGAGCGAGGTCACTACAGTCCTTTGGGGAAAATGTAAGAGAGTGTGGGAGGTGAGAGCACGTGAGGCTGCTGGGATCCCATATGGATCCAGGTGAGGTGACGCGGCCCAGTAATCCCTGACAGAAGTCCTGTGCGGTCACACGCAGCCGGTGTATTTTAAGCTCCGGCTCTGCTGCCGTTACTTCTAAGGTAATAGATCACTGAAACGGTTTGCTGTGGTTCACTGCAAGTCATCATTAACATAGGAGAATAATAATATAGTTACATAACAATATAGCTGCAATGTAGGTGCAATATGTGTGTATGTGTAATGGTTATGACAAACAGCAAATTGTTTAAAGTGATATATAAAATTTTATATATAAACCAATATTAACAACTTCTTTATATATATAAGAAACAGAAATATTATGCTTATAAAGATGAGGTACTTGCATTATTATTGTTGTCTTTTAAATAGTCTTTTCTAATACTATCTTCTTTTATTTTGTCTATTTTGTATAAATATGGTTATTGAATCCTTAAAATTTAGAAAGTTCGACTTAAAGGGCATTTACTGTAAAATAATTGTATATTATATCAAATGTATTACTTTGTTAAGGGATTATAATGTCATTGGTCTTATGAGTCCATATAGTAACATTTACCAAAAACTAGTAGAAAGTAAAAATCTTGAGTCATTTTTTTTCCAATCACAGACCATTATACTTTTACACAATATGAGTTGAAACACATTTTTAAATCAGGATTTGTATATTTTAAATCAGACTAATGCTCTTTTTTTTCCAGTAATATGAAGTGGGGAAATCTATTTTTCATCTTAACTAACTACTGGCCCTATTCTTGAAGACCACCTGGTGCATTACTTCCTATTTTCTTCTTCATATAAACTTTCTTAACTTGTAAGGGGATCATAAGGTTAGTGGACTTGTGAGCCCTTATAATGAGATATAGGACCAACATATATTTGGAGTAAAAATCCTGAGTCCTCAGATCATAACTCTTTTCTTGGTTTATTCCTACAAAGTTCTTATGATGATGATGATAATTATTTATTATACCAACTGTGTGTGTGACTGGGTGTGTATACATACTCTGGCTGCTTCTGGTGATCATACTGGGCATGCAACATGAAGTTTAGTGCAGCTAAAAGTCGTATTTAACAGAGACCCCTAACAGTCCAAATGGCATCACACTCTTTATTTAGTCCTCCGAGCAGTTCAGGCCATCTGGATGTTCGTCTCCGAGCAGAAATCTGATGGAAACGTGGAGTAAACTTGTCCGAATATTGCATAATTTCTACATCTGACATCATCATTTCCTGGTTTTGTCCCGTTTCCTCGGCTGCCGCAGCGACTGTGAAAATCAGATGGAGGCTGTGGCCATAAAAATATGAACCAGCGGATGATTGTTGTATGGAGTATTGTTTGAATCTTAATCTGTGCTGATAACCGTTTACCGTTTCCCTCAGCAGCTGTTATCTGCCCATTTGCTGTGTGAAAATCTGTGTCGCTTCCCCAGACTTGAAGCTATTGATGATTTTTAAAACTCTATATTAGATGTTTGACATGCAAGTTATCATGCCTTCAAACTGAATAAAGTCTACAATAAGAAATGAGAATTCAAGCTTTAGCAGGCAGTGAGAAAGTCATTGCTGGAGTATCTTTAATTTGTTGTACCATACTGTAAAGAAAACTCAGATTTTTAGCCTTTCTTTTACATTATTTTAGAAATACTTGAAAATATCAATAAAAATGACAAAAACAGACAATTTACATGTATAATGTAAAATAATATTACAAACCCATGACTTCTGAATAACCATAAAATAGATTTTATACACATTAAAAGACTACATTTGCAAATTTAGCAATGTCATTTTCATTTAACAGACGAAGCTGTTTATTTCAAGTTTAATACTGTAAATATATTTATAAAAGTGCATATCTTTTACAATTTCTGTAATTTTACACAGATTTATTTGTTAATGAGAAATATCTTGTATAATTACAAAAAAGTTTTCAAAACAAAATGTTGAATTAATGTGTTTTCATCAGTGTATATTATCTATAAGCAATATCATTTTTTGTCATCATATACAATTTCATTTAGCAGACGCTTTTATCCAAAGCGACGTACATAGGTAGGTAGGCAGGGCAGCATTAAGGACCTTGCCTGAGGGTCCTCACTGGATACCTGCGCCCTTGACTGGGATTTGAACCACTGATCTCCCATGCCAAGGTCAGGAGTGTTAGTCGCTGAGCTATTCAGCTGCTATATAGATCATTATTATGCATGAAACAAAACAAAAAATACACAAGCTCTTATGTAAAATGTATTTTAATTATGGAAAAGTATGATATTTCTATGAGAGGGTTGTTTTACAGTATAAATATGTTTTTTTTTAAAAGTGTAATAACATTTAAATTGACCTACAGGATGATTTAACACTCATATTGTAAATGCAAGTATCAAGACCAACAAGGTGCAAACTATTCTCTTGTTATTGTTGTAAATGCCGTGATTTCTTTCAATGCACAATTCAACAGCTGAACTGGAAAGAGAAGTTGGATTTCCAGCTTAAGCAGAAGTACTGTGCATGATTTAAATATTAGTTCATTATAAAAGAAGATTCTGAGCAAGAGCTGTGTTTTTACAAAGAAATGCAGAACAACTCTGAATCAGAAATACTTTATTGATCCCCGAGGGGCTTCGGAAAAGTTTAGAATTTGAGATTTACAATTGAAATAAGGGTTATGACAGGATTTAACTTTACCAAAGTAGAGCCTAGGGGGATCTTAAAGAGAAAACACACATCCTTAACAGAAAGCTAATTTAATTCCATTTACTCAAGAAGCTGTGAGTACATTATAAAAGTAACCTGGTCGATTTCCCCCCTGGCAGGATACAAACTCCTCTATCTCCACTGAAATTGATGGAGGCAGTAACCTGATTGTGAACCCTGAACATCAGGAACACTGATCTTTAACAGCCCGCAGAGACAAGTCAAACAGTGGGCGACTCAGATTCACCACATCCTTTTGTTGTCAGGTTGAAAGAAAGTCAAGGCCAACTCAATAAGTCTTTATCTTGGCTTCGCAGTGTGTGTGTGTGTGTGTATGTGTTTAAGTGTATGCAAGTCAGCCAGGGTGTATCAATACAAGAGAGAGGGCAGAAATAATGACTACGTGCACATTCCTGTGTATATGCCTACTGGTTAAAGTGTGCATAAGTGTGTGTGTTCACTGTACATGTGCTGCTTCCAGCGTCTGGAAAGTCCATTTGTGTGGCGGTCAGGATGCCAGTGTCTCACACTGGGAGGCCGCCTGTCTCGCCCTCTACGCTCAGTGACTGACCCTTAATCAGAGGAAGGTTGTCTGATGCGAGCGCAGACGGATAAATCACTCCTCACCCCAGGCTGCTATCTGGGCCTGGTTGTCCCGTCAGCGGACTGGCCCTCGGCCCGGACCCACCAAAGCTAACAGCCATGTGGTATTGAGCCCTGTGGTGAGGAGGACGCTGCCTGCCTCTGCACCCTGGAGAATAATAGTCCACATTCTGTGCGTATCAGTATGTAGATTTCTGTTGAGAGACTTGGTTGTTGATGTGCCGTATCCTCACAATCTGCAGACAGTGAAAAGACACCGGCTATCTACACTTTAATCTTCCATTGTATTTGGTCAATGCTTCCTTTATATAATTAGTTTTTTGAGTCCACATTGTCTTGTAGTCTTTAGCAAGTTGTAAGTCTAGGCTACTGTCTTTATATAGTTTTTTTTTTTTTTAAACTGTACTTTTGGCCAGGACTCTCGAAAAAGACAGATGTACTCAGATAATATTATTTTAAATAGTAAAAATAGAAAGCAGCAATACAGGAATCTAAATCAAAATGGGGCTTTTAGATCTGCAGCAAAATGTCCATTAAAGTTGTCATTATGCAAAGAATAGCTCCACTAAGTGCTATAATGTAAGCTACAGTAATTAGTTTATTAAACTGTGAGCAGCATTTTACTGCTATAGTCAATAAAAGGGGAGGAAATTTAAACTGCTTTATCTGCTGCTGGGGAATTTTATCTGTAAAGATATATGATATTTAATAAACTGACTTTCAGATGGAAAGTTAATTAACTACAGCTCTTACATAAATGTTAGGGAGCAAAGAGTATGTTTCTAAAATGCAAGGGAGTAACTGGTAAAAAAAATAATAAAGTGGTTCAGTTAGACAGCCACAGGATTCTTATGTCCTCCAAAGCAATGAACATTTTGTTTTGTTTTAAAAAAAAGTTCATTATTATTCTATTAGCTAATCGTGTAGAGACAGCTTAGTTTAAAAGTTTAATAAAAGATCTTTTTTTTTTCTTAAGTAGACCTAGGTGTCGCATAAGTCACCAACGTTAATGCTAATGCTAGCTAACATTAGCCAGACTGGTAAGCTCGTGAAGCTAGATGGGCTAACTCTGGTTTTACTAGCAAACCTTGTGTATGAAAGTTACTAAAATGAGGTGTATTCTACTCCTGTTTAAATATATGAAACTAAATAATAAACAAATGTAATAAATAATACATTTCATTATATAATTGATTTGTAAATAAACACATTAGGAGGCTGATAAACTACATCTTCAGCTAACAAATATGCAGCAGATTTTTTATTTTAGCATTGCTTCTTAGACTACAGACAAATTGTATTTTAAATAGTTAATTTATAGGATGCAAAAACTTCAAAACATGCTTTGTTTTGGATAAACACAGATGTTGTTGAGAGAACAAAAGATTAGGGAGCATAAAAGTAAGGTCCAGGCCTAATTACCAGGAATAGTGGTCAGTTTGAGCACAGCCTAATTGAATAATGGCGATATGAGGGAATGAGTGGGAGTGTGGAGTGATTTACGGCACAGAGGAGCGTGCTTATCTCTGCCTCTGTCCCATGCAGGAAACACTGGGATGTCACCAGGCAGATTAAAAGCTTGGCACAGCTGATACCAAGCGCTCAAAATGGACGGGGTGGGGACCTCTGACTGCTGGTTTTGTAGGGGAGGGTACGGGCGGCGGTGTGACCTTATGAGTCCCGTTTGGCAGGGATTCATTCAAAATCTGGGAATTCCACTGGAAGTCGAGGGGGGAAAATAGATGTCACTTGAATGGAATTTTGAATAGTAAGCATATTCTCGTCTCAACTGCTGCCAAGCCACATTTTTTAGCTCGCACCAAATGCCCCCCTAAGGAAAAGTGGCATTTATCAACGTTATTGCACATTTTTTTAAATTCCAAGAGTGATTTTGGGTGTGAGAAAACTTAAAAAGCGATCATATTTGCAGGATCAGCTGCCTGACTTTAAATTAAAGCAAGCGTTTGAAACGGTTTTTGGCCACGGTGCAGCTGTATCGCTTTTAATTGAATTCCTGACAGCTGCAATGCCAGGAATCTTAACCAGTTCTGAGGGCTAGGGAAAAACAAAAAACAAGCTGAGCATTTCATTTAATATGACACTAGTTTGACATCAGAGCAAAGTTATGTTATTTTCTATGCAGCTACAAATGTGTTTATGCCGTTTTAAGCGGGAGCCTCTTGAATTGAGGGAATATATGCAGACTGAAGAGGTGTTTGATGGGAACACAGGGAGACAGATCTGGAGGAGCAGCTGCATAGAGGACGCTGGGCCAAATATAGAAAGGGGACAAGGGCCAAAACATATCACACATTTTTTCCCATTAACAACATAGGTTTGAATCTAACTTGGCGCCAATTAGTTGCAGTATAGGCGCAAGGGGCTTAAAAATAGAGCGTGGCGGGGGGGTCGCAGTACACCCGGAACGCAGAGACAGATACCTCCGACATGGCGGCGTGTGATTTCACGTGTAATCATGTGAAGGGAAAATAACAGCGTTCACATCAGCAGCTGGTTTGTTATAACTCTGACGTGGAAGGTTATGTGACAAATGGCGCCTCAGACATTTGCTGCTGCTACCTGTCATGCTGCATTGAGTGCAGAGCTGCGGCTCGAGCCTATTTCCAGTCCGATTCGGGTATGTTTGGCAGGATCCGCGCCGCTCTATCAGTGTGACCAGCCTCAACATTTGCTTGTCTCTTATCTCCACAGTGGAGGGCCAGGAATGAGGGGCATGCAGGCTTCGGGCCTACCTGTTTACGCTGAGGGCTTCCTCCATTGTTCCACCCCCCAGCTTCCTTTTTGGAGGATTTTTCACATTTTTGTGCTCGCTGTTGTTTTGCTAACAGGTCATGGGAGCCTTCCTGGACCTCTGTCTGGTCGGCCTCAGCAGGAATCCTTCCCTCTCTGCTTCACCTGAGATATTTGGACAGCAGCACACTAATATGATAGAGTGTCATCACTTTATCCTTTTATACTGAGCTGAAACCCGATAACTTTTGTATATTCCTTTGATTCCTTCACTTCAGCCCCCAGGTTTACTGTGGAATGAAGTCATCCCTTGTACACTAATCCCATACAGGAATAGACTCAGTTCAGTCCAGTTTTGGTAACTGTTATGCAACACGAGATAGTTCATGGTTAAGGATATACATGACCGGTTAATACCCCCAGTAATACGGTTCAACCTAATCTACTGGACTCCACTACCCTTCTAAACTTAATTGTATTTCTAGAACACTAGCACTATTTCATTACATGTGTATTTTAGTGGCGACTATAAAAGCCCGAGTGTGTGTGTTTGCTATTATAAGAATGTTCAAGTTATTTTTAACTTTCTACTCATGCAGAGTGTGTGTTCAGATCACACAGGGTCACAGCAAATGTCCAGAGACAAAAGGAATCTCTGATATCATTTGTAAAATAATAATCTAATTATTTAGAGGTAATAACGGGAATTGTTATTACTCCTTTCATTGAAAACAAGTGCTCCTCTCTGAGGGTCCTGAGAATGAAGAGCCCCTTAATCCTTATTACCTAAAGAGGTCCTTAATGAGATTACAACCTGCACGAATATTACAAGTGGATGGCCATTTACCATCTGCTGTCACTGATAGAGAAAACACTTCTCACAGTTTAGTCTGTACAGCCTCCTACTTCAGGCTCAAGGAAAAAACACCTGAATATATCTGAAGCATTTTAAATACTGGTGAGATTTTTGCAGGAGTTCATAAAATGGAGGCCCATTTTAGTATAAAATATATAATTAGCCTAATGAACCTGAGAACCTTGTTGATCACTTCTTCCACCTGCAGTGACAGCTCTGCCTGCATCTGTGTGACACACCTTCCCCAAGAGGATTTCAAGGCACCGCACTTGCAGTGGAGATTAACTCTGAGCAAAGATTAAGCAAATTAACCACGATGGTGCCTCCCGAAATACACTGTTACTGTGCAGTTCGTTCAACGGCCGTCATGATGTAGAGCACGGAATATGGTTTCATGGATCCTTTCAAGACTTTTGTGATGCCAACGAAGGTGAGTTTTCTTTTCAAATCCTGCAGCCGTGCATTTGTATCCAGGCTGAGTTTTCTTTAACATGTTTGCAGCCTCCAGGTATAATGTAGGTGTTACATTTGCAGTATTGGAAACGCCATATGGCCAGAAAATTTTAATCAGATTTGTTTTAATTTTGCGATCAAGAACTACAAATATTTTTCCCTGAAAATGCACAAAAAATCTTACAATGGTCTGCTGACAAATTACATTAATACTGCTACTACTGCCCTACTAAGGCAACATAAAACCTCTAAAACTCCTTTTTGCCAACTTATAAAATGAAATATGACAAATTGTTAGCATATTTAATTACGTGTGTTAGAAAAAGCTTCCTTTATTCTTTATCTATTACACGAAATCCACAATAATTTTGCAATTTGTTGTTTAAATTTTTAATTTTAATCAACTGATATTGATTTAAAATGTTTTGAGAGATCATCATAGTTAAATAATATAACTATAAAATGTGGTATAAAATTGTTCTTGTATCTTTACATAGGAAAGTTCTGGTGAAGTAGAATTATCTGCCAAACATGTCTGTATCACTTGCTGAGCTGCGATGTGTTGTTGGAACCCAGCTAATTAAGTAATGGAAAATAACGTTCACCTGACCAGTTTACCAGAGGCAAGGTCATGCTACCGGATGGTCGCAGCGTGACACAGTAAACAACATATGCTGGCAAGACGTCATTTAGCTGTTTACTCATAGTGATTTATTTAGGTTGCCTTGAACAAGATGTTATGGTGTTTGTGTGTTGATCCATTTACGAAGGTCCTCTAAGACTGTTTTCTTCACCACAGAGGTATACCTTATATACTGGCCTCTAACAGTATGAGGACAGTTAAACAGCTGATCAGCAAACTTTTTCTGCTTGAATGACTAAAATAGGTTTTTTAGACAAGTTCTGATTGTCAAACGTAGTGCAACATGTCCGTCATTAACACAATGAACTACACCTGAGAGTAAACGTAAGTATTAACTGACTCTGCATCTATAAAAAGTGCTTGGAACTGCTTAGTTCAAAGTGGTGCCAAAGTGGTAAAGACAAGTAAAGTGAGTTCAGCGAAAAGGTAAAGAAAGTGTTGTTTGTTTGCACACCGAAAGCCACTTTGTCGGATCAGCAAAAGAAAAACAAAGCCCTCCAACTTCCACCCTGAACAGCTGGGTAAATTGTCAAAAAAAAAAAAAGAGAATGGAGATCCTGGGATTGCAAAAACAAGACTAGTAGTGGATTTGACCCAACAGTTGAAGGTAAAATCATGAAAAATGGCAGCAAAGATCCCTTAAGAGACCAAAGAGACTCACCAGATACGGCTTAGTTTAGAGACTATTTGAAAGATGGTATAAGAAAGAAACTGTTCATAAGACTGAAGACCGACAGCAGCTTTTGGAGATGCCTTATCCTTTATTTTGATAAAGTTTGATTTGATAAAGTATATGTGGACAAAACCAGGAGAGAAATTCCAACCAAACAGCACCAAAGGTACAGAAGAAGTGTATGGGGGTGTAAATATCAAAATCGGGGGCTTGTTTTTCTAACAAAAGTCCAGCAACCTAAGAGTAGCAAGCAGAGGCAGCAAAACAAGACAAGAGGAAAGTTCTTTGTTCTTTCTCATTCTTTTATAATTCTTCTCTTTCTTTCACTTTGCAGCCAAACAATGATGATGAATGAAACAGGGCTTCGGGTCCTCCCTGAACAGTATTCAGGGAGTGGCCAAACTTTCGGCACCCCACGCCACCCAAGCATCATCGACCCCATCCTGTCAAAGCGGGTCTGCTTCTACAAAAGTGGCGACCCTCAGTTCAACGGTCTGCGTCTGGTCATCAACAACCGCACCTTTAAAACCTTTGACGCCCTCCTGGACAGCCTTTCTAAGAAGGTTCCCCTGCCGTTCGGGGTGAGAAACATCACAACTCCTCGGGGGGTTCATGCGATCAACACTTTGGATGAACTTGAGGATGGAAAATCCTACATCTGCTCCGACAGCCGTAAGGTAAAACCTATCAATCTGGCCCTGGCCAGGAAGAAGCTGCCACCTTGGTACCACGCCAGACCCGTTAGTTCTCGTCGTCGGACTGTGCAGCAGGCCAGGTTCTTCCCAGGTCGGAGCCTCCACAAGCAGGAGCAGGTGCTTGTGCGAACGCCAAAGAGGTTACTGGTGTTTCGCAATGGAGACCCGACTGTTAAACAAACTGTGGTGCTTAACAAGAAGACCACACCGAGCTATGAGGCTATCCTGGAATATATCTCAGCGCTGATGGAGTTCCATGTGGTGAAACTACACACTCCTGATGGCAGACGTGTGAGTGTTCTCTATCACTACGACACAATTTTTTTCAAGAAAAAGTAGGATTTTACAAGCAGTATAGCCGGACAACTTACTAGAAAAACCAGAATATGCACACAAACCCCCTCCCTCTACTGCTAACGCAAAGAGATCAGTGTCATTATTAACCCATGAAGGACTAACTTAACTCTGGCACAAAATAACTCGTCACATGAGGAGAGAAAGTCTTAAGCTTCTTTGGCAACTCATTCTAATACCCAGAAAGGCATTCTGGGATACCGCACTGTAAGGCTTTAGGTCAAGGTTCTGTTATTAGTTCAGAGCCTGCTGGTACTGCAATGAAGAATACATTTGATTTATATTTGTTATTCACATACATGTATTTAATTTGGACATATTGAAGTCATTATTACAATCAAGGTTAATAATAGTCCGTTTTAATTAAAATATTAATTGTGTCATGATGTAAAAGTGACTAATTGGCTTATTTTCTGTCTGCTGCAGGTTGATGGTGTTCCAGGCTTGATATTGTGCTCTGGGACTGTCGTGGCTGTAGGCAGGGAACCTTTCAGACCTGCAATTTATTCAGCACAAAAATCACCAGCTCCAAAATGGCTGCATACCAACCGAATGGCTGTCAGAAGACAAAAGGCTTTGAACCGTAAGTTTATATTCAAATCTACATTTTTAATTGATGAGAGCATTTTACAAATACATTTTAAAGAAGGAGTTGTCTCAGTCCAGTGGACCTTTATTAGCATGACACACGTCAGTGCATCTGCAGTAATCTACCTGCTCTCATGGGATAAAGCTTGGCAAAGTGCTGAGGCAATAATATTGAGTATAATACCGTAGATGGCCTACATACACTGTCTGCACGGCTGCTGGCTTTTGTACTTGTTGAGCAGTGTACTATCATTCTAACTTTCCTTTTCTTCCTTCTCCCTTTATGCTTCTCTGGGATTCTTCTTCATATTACCACCTATCCTCCTCAATCCTTGGATATTTCTACTTCACCTCTCAACCTTGTTTGCACCTGATTGGCTCTTCTGACGGACTCTGTAGTTAAAAATAAGTCTCTATCATATTCTTCAAAGTCAAGGAATTTCTCCCCATCATCTGAGAGGTACATCATTCATCAGATTCATAATACCATCGCAGAGAGTCCGTGTGAAATAGCCAGCAATCCCACTAACTCTGTCGAGTTTGAGTCCAGTCGTATACTAGAGTCAGTAGCAGAGACGGAAGAAGACATCTGCCTTGGCGATGGAGCTGACAGACAGACCTGCTCACTGCCCAGCGAGGACGACATTGAGAAGTCCTTTCGGGTGAATCAGGATGGCAGCATGACAGTGGAGATGAAGGTGCGTCTGACGCTTAAGGAAGAGGAAACCATCCACTGGACGACCACCCTGTCACGCTCAAGTTTGGCCAATCAGCTTAATGCAGCCTGTTTACCGGAGCCTGAGGCAGAGCAGGAGATCTGCTCGCTGAAATCCACCTCACTGGATTTACAAAGTCCTACTTCTTCCATCGATACCATCAACAAGGACAAAACTAAAGACAATGATGATGAGGATCCACCAACGCCGAGCAATGGAGCTTTCAGCGAGAGTGGTACTGAAGAGGATGAGATCAAAAACCACACTGATGTGGCGTCCCCCACAAGAGCTCCTACCCCTGGACACAAACAAATCAACACAAAGGAAGCTTCTGTGGAGAGCGTCAAATCGGTGACGGCAGGTGGGATTCAGGAGGGAATGATTGGCTCTTATTCCTACAGAGAACAGACAGAAAATGGAACCATGACTGAGCAGTACTGCATGATCAAACAGAGCAGCACTAGACCAGTTCCCAAACCGAGAAGACTTGGCTCTGTGGACACCAACAGCAGGAATGTCTCTGCATTCAAATCAGCAGGAATAATGCAGATTGAATCCAGTGGAGAGGAGGTCACTGAAACTGTCCTACACATATACGAACAACAGACTTGCCAGGACAATTTTCTTGCAAATGTTTGTGCACACAGTGTGTCTGCTTCTGGGATTTCATTTGCCAGGCCAGCTACTGCAGAAACTGGACATTTTTCCTCGAGTAGCGAATATGAACCTCAGCTCTGGAGACCCTCAACTGCCTCCGAGTCCATGAATATCTGGAAGGCTGAGAGCATGTCGGTAACATCAGATGTAAACTTGAAGACCAGTTTAGGTGAAGCTGCGAATAAACAGCATCAATTCCAAAAGCCCTCAAAAGGCCAAATCAAGCCCCAAGAAAAGAGGGTATCCCCAAAACCCAAGGTGATCAACAAACATGTTCGGCGGCTTTTGACACCGGGGAAAAGACAAAAAGAGAATGTGACAGGAGCAACAGAGTCACGTAAGAAAGTAAGGACACCTCCAACTTTCTCCAGCGCTGGGTTTATTAAGAGAATCTACGGAAATAAATTTAAATCAGCAAAAACTATGAAGAGGCTAAAAAAGAGGCAGACACAAAACAAGGATGTTACAACAAATAGCTTACAAGTGGCAGATGATGCAGTAAAAAGTGTGGTTAAAGACCAAAACAAACCACCGGCACTGAAAGAAAACACGACTGAGAGAGCTTCTTTTGAATCAACCAGGTTGGGTGTTGTGGTAAACCAACCACGAGGAGTACTAACACGGCAGACTTCAATGCATATGGAGAAAAAGAGTGAAAACGAGTCCTGTGATATCAGCGAAAGCATGTCACTGCCTGCTTTTAACTCCTCCACCTCTGTTACTAAAGAATATGTAGAGAACTGGCTGGAGAAATCCCATCTCATCCCCCAGTCATATCCAAATGAGGACAATAAAGACTTAGAAGAAGTAACAGAAAATGGCGGATGTGTCGAGTCTGACAAGGAGCATAGTTTGATCACAGTGGAAGAAAAGGTGAAGTGTTTGGAGGAGACATCAGAGACATGTCAAACTTCTGAATCACCACCACCTGATAATCTTCTGGGGAAATCTGTCAAACTGAGAGTCCAGTCTTTTGAAAACAAATCAGCGGATAAAACCACAGTCAGTCAGCAAATTCCTCATAATGACACAAATACAACAAATACAGACAACTGCAGGAGGTTATCTCAGGAAAATACTGAAGAAATACAGCCTCTTTCAAATGGCATCTGTTCCCAAAGGAGTCTACCAACTAATAAGACCTCAACAGAAATGCCATTAGATGGTGAAGTGGAATATAAATCAACCCCAGTCAAAATCTCATTTCAAAAAGCAACACCTACCAATACACTTTCAATGGATCTACCACCACCTCCACCTGAGCTGTCAAACACTGAATATTGCACGAGCGA
Organism: Chromis chromis; assembly: GCA_900302755.1. NCBI lineage: Eukaryota > Metazoa > Chordata > Actinopteri > Pomacentridae > Chromis > Chromis chromis. Next base: position 14,568 of record OMNN01027102.1, read on the forward strand.
TGCATCATCAGTGGCCAGCAGTTCATTATACAGGGACTCATCCTTGAGCAGTGAAATAACAGATAATCATCCTTCATCTAACAGTCCTACATCAGACAAGGCCGAATCACCAACCGACAGCACAACGGAAATAACATTATCAGTTCACGAAGACGTTCCTTCCACGCTGAGGGAAGAACCATTACCAACATCTCCATCTATTAAAAGGGCCCCTTTGGTCAGTAATCTCTCTCTTGAAAGGAAAATGTTTCTCAGAAAGGCTTGTCTGGATAAATACACTCTAAGTAGTGACGACCATTCAGAGACATTATCTGCTCCCATCAGCACTGCGGGTGATGATGAGCTGCCAAACGGCATCTGTTTAACCGAGACTCAACAATCAATCAAAGCAGCACCAGAAGAGACGCAGCAATCAATCTCAGATCTGATGGGCAGTCCATCATGTTGTACTTCTGTGTCCCCAGTGAGTTTAACATCTGAAGAGAGAGCGTCATCAGCCAGCTTTTTATCAAGTGAGGGTTCAATGCGAAGAAATCTCCAAACGATAGATGCAAAAACACCATCTTTAGCGCAAAAAGAGGCATCATCACCTAAAACCTTGGTGAAAAAAGCAAAACTACCAAGCAGCCCTTCTCCAGAGAGGAAATTCCAAATGAAGAAATCCTCTTTAGAACTTCCAAATAACCCTCCAAAATCATTGTCACTACATATCCATCCTCCAGATAAAAATATGTCTCCAAACATTGGAATACAAAAACATGCAGCCTCAAATGCTGGCATCCCTACTGAGAGAAAGCAGAAGCTTTATAAACCAAAAGTGCAAAAGAGATCCTCTCCATATTCTCAGTCTCTGGATGTGGTGACACCACCTGTCAAAAACAAATCAGGCAGGAAGTTGCTCTCCAGAAATCTCTCCTCAGACAATCCCTTAGAGCTAACAAACAAGACACAAAGGAAAACACCGTCCCAAAGGAAGAGTCACCAAACACCACAGTCAGTAAAATCAGAACCTGACCTGGACAAAACACCAACCTGTGATGCTCTGTTACCACCGGGAGCAGATCAGAGAGATGAAAATGAGGCAGATCAAGAGAAATCTGTGACAGACATGCAAATAATACCACAGCCATTAAACACCGCAGACCAGCCGGACATGAAACCAGTCCTCGAGAAGATTTGCTTCTCAATCAAGTCAATCAGACAAATGACTCAGAACAAACGGCCGTCATGTCTGGAAAAGTCCAACAGCTTGCCGGACTTCTCCTCTCACGTGGCGTCTACGTTTGGCTCCTCATCTAAAGCTCTCCTTGCTTTCCTGTCCGTCATGACCCTAAAGAAAGGAATAACTAACCTTAATATGGATGAGCTGAATGCTAACAATGTCAGCTGTGCAGAGGCTTTAAAAATGATCGACTCTCTCAGAGAAATTGCCAGCATTGAGGATTCCCACAAACTGAAAACTAGCCTGTCAAATCTGCAACACTCAGCCTCGAAACAGCTCCTGCAGAGTTGGAAGGGCTTCCAGGAACTCAACGACAAATGCAAAAGTCGTAGCTCGACGCCGGAGAGTTTAGAATTTATAACCGAGGATGGTCCTGAGCAAGATTGTGGCATTGAAGAAAGTGTTATCAACGAGATCATGGATAGCTTTGACATACCTGAGGAGCTTAAGGAGGAACTGGCTTCTCTTAGAGTCAGTGCAAAGAATGACAATGAAGAAAAGATTATTGAAAGAGTGGAGATGTCAGTGAAAGACAACACAAACCATTTCCCCAATGAAGATTGTGTTAATGTTACTCAGGATGAGGAAGCTAGTGTTGATGTGAGGTCCATTATCAAAAGATTCACAGACATTAACCAGACAAAACAACCCGGAACGGACAATACTCACCTGATAACAGAGACAGTAAAGCACAAACCAACCAGCCAGGCAACTAAAGACAACCACAATCAATATGGGCAGAATGGTGAGACCAAAAATCCACCAGCTGACCCCAATTATAAACATATTTCTGAAGAAAGGCAGCTTCACAGTGCACTGTTTGTACAAGAGAACGGGTTGGACTGGCAGTCAGGTAGGGATGCGGTACATCAAGAAAATCAGGAAGACAGTGAAGAAAAAACAACTCACAAGAGGGCAAATCTTGAAAAAGAGCCAGAGGAACAAGATGTAGAATGTAGGCAGCTGCAGACGGAAAGCAATGAAAGCATGAGTTTCCCCGAGAATGAGTCAGAACATGATGATAAATCAGATTCAGAAGAGGAAGGACAGAAGACGCCAAGTGCCAATAAACATTTAGCACAAAAAGAGAGCTGTGAGCAAACTGTGTCCAGTTCAGAGGCAGGTGAGCTGCAGAGTTCAGAGGAGGAAGAGCCAGAAATTGCATGTGAGGAGATAAACCAGGAGAGAAGTGAAATTGAAGACTTGTCTAATCCTGAAATTCACTCTGACGAGGAAGAGGACAAGAAATCAGGCTCTAACTATGTGGAACTGAGTGTAAGGGAGATGAAAAGCAGTTCAGAGAGTGAAAATCAGTCAGAGGAAGAGGAACCGGAGGTAGAATGTAAAGAGCTGAGCAGCAAAGATGACTCATCTAAACCTGCTTGTCCGTCCAGCTCAGAGAAAGAACAGCAGGGTCAAACATGCGGTATGGGACTGAATGTCAGCCTTGAAGAAAGCACAGGAAACTCAGATATGGATGAGTCATCTTCAGAGGAAGAGCAGCCAGAGGTTGAATTTAAGGAGCTGCAGGTTATTGTTGAAGAAAGTCTGTCTGGCATTGAGGATGAGGAGGAGGACATGGGGGAAGAACACCTTCATAATCCTCCAAATGATGGGGTGAAAACAAAAAAATTCAGAGGGTTAAATGCTTTGATAGAAGAGAATGAAGAAGAGAACGAGGAAGACAAGGATAGCTCAGAAGATGAGAACCTTCATGCTAATGAAACAGAAATTAGTGACAAGAATACTGTCGGCAGAGAACCGAGCAATTTGATAGAAAACCAGGATTCATATACGAAAAAAGACAGCTTGATAAAGTCTGACAGTTTAGGAAAACATTATAGATTTAGTGCAGATGATGATAGTGGGAATGACCACTGCAGCTGTGAAGAACACGTAGAAGAAGAGCAACCAAAGGTCAATGAAGAACACATCAGCAGCTCAATGGAAGAAGAACTAAGCTACTATGACAAAGAGTCCAGCTCAGAGGAGGAACAAGTCCAAATGGAGGCATACATAGAAGAAGGCCGTATAGAATATCACGAAGCTCCTGCACTGGAAACACAACCTGAAGTTATGAAACATGAAAAGGCTGTGGAAAAGCTCAAGCATCACTCTGAAGAAGTAATATCCCAATCTGTCGCAGAGAGAGTCAGTCTTCTAGAAAAGCAAGTTGCAGATGCTCAGAAGAGAAAAGATACGACAAAAAGTTCTCCCATCAGACATTTCTCACAAAGAAACGTCCCTGTTGAGTCGGACGAGGAGGATTCGCCCTCTGATTCGCCCACATCTCAGCTCGCTCTCTGCACCCGATCGGCTCCTCAGTCCTCGCTATCGTTCAGCTATGACTCCAGCGGTGTCATAACCACGGAGCCTGAAGGCAACAGGGTCAGATCCATCAGGGAAATGTTCTTGGCGAAGAGCACCACCGACATGCAGGAAAGATTCCCGAGCCAACACGAGTTAAGACCCGAGACGTCGGTCAGCGGTGGCTATCAGTCTCAGACTTCAAGTGAGCTGTCCAGTGGTGAAGATGATTCGGCACGGAAATCCATCACTAAAGGCTTCGTGAGGAGAACAATCGAAAGGCTTTACGGCAAGAAAGATACTCAACCTGACGAAGAAGTCAATGAAAGGCCCCCGTCGGAGCCAAAGCAGAAAAAAAAAGAACATTCGAGCATTTTCTCTCCCTTTCACACGGCTCGAGCGAAAGCAATGTCCGAATTATCGTACTTCAACTCCACCAACGCACTGGACACCTTCAGCGAAGCGACGAGATGCATTACTTTCAACGCACAAGTCGGGCCTGGAGATGCCGTTCCTCTTGATGACGGACGATGGCTCCTCAGAGAGAACACGCTGATCAGGAAGTCAGTGTCAGATCCAATCGGAATAAACAAAACCTTTACAAACACTCCTAAAGACGAAGACGTATGTAAGGACACAGAGGAAAACACTCCATATTCTCTTTTCAGTACAAAGCCTGAACCTGAAGAAAAGACCAAGCCACTTGCTAGGAAGTGCACCTACTTTTCTTTACCTCATGGTAGTGACTCGGACGCATGTCAGGATGACGTTAGCATGGTTAGCAAGGGCAGCGGGAATGGCAGCGACGGCGTCATAGAGGCGCAGGACAACTCTGAGGACACCAAATCGTGGGCGGAAAGGAACGGCATGCTGCCTGGTGTCGGTGACTTTAAGATTAAGGACAACAAAGTTCACCCGCTGACTGAACCTCAACCTGATGGTGAGGTTGTAGTGGTGCAGCCTGGGAAAGGTTGCGGCGTTGTTAGGAGGCATCCAGAACCAGATGTGTTGGACATTCTGTATAATTTTTGTGGTGCAAATTGCCCCATCCTGTAAGGGCCTTCTTTTTACTGAAATCATCACCACAAAACACAGATTTGGGACTGTTGTCATCTAAATTCTGTTGGGCTACAGTTGAATATGTTCTCTTTGGTGCCTACATTTTGATGTTGCCATAGCCTTGGCATGACACACTATCATATGTCAACTCACTTGAGCTAACTGTTGAATGTGTCGCAGATGCACAAGCCAACGGATTAACCTTTATTCAACCTCCACGTGTAAATAAAGAGATATCCTTTGTCGGTTTATGCTCCGTGTTCGGTGTAAAGATCGACCACGCCCACCCTAGAGCAGCTCTTTTCTTCTTACAGGTTGCCTGTCAACAAAACAAGAAGACAGAGCATTACTGTAATCTCATCTTAAAACTCTTTAAACAGATCAAGTCCCCGCAGATGTCAGGCAACAGGGCCAATCCCAGCTGCACTGAGTGAACGGGTCAGTTTGTGTTAAAGTTCACGTACCAATGGTGCTGTTTCTTTTCTAAGATGGTCAAAGAGCAGCTCAGCATCAAACTGGTTGTGTGAAGATGGTAGAAGTTAATGTTGTATATTGTATATTGGTTGTCTACAGTGTAAATATGACACCTTTTGATTTTCACTAAGTAATCATAACTATATACACATTTAGATGATCTTTATCATTAGGATAATCTGTTTTATGGTTTACAATGTGGCAGCTGTGACATTTTTGTCTTTTTAAACTGACGTGTGAGAATAAAAGTGTGTGTTTGCAAATGTTTGTCTTCTGGTTTTTAATTTTTGTGGGCTACTATTTACTTCAAATCATCATTTACGGATCCTGTATTAATCCTCTGAACCCCAAGCAGCTAGTGGGTGTTTTTTAATTTGCTCCTGTCACACTTTTAATCACTGTGGGCTCCTTTTTTTTTTTTTTTACTGCAATATAAAATCCCACACTTCTATGGAAACAGTGCAACCATGACTAGAAGGCGAAAGACTAAACGTAATGTCCTCTGTGCTGTATATCACAGAGATAATATAATAGATAATAAAATAGGGGGGCAAAACAACAAAAAAGATCAATTTCTGAAGACACTTTCAGAATGGAATCAACGTGTACAACATTTTTCTCTCAATCGCTTTTGTCGTATCCTCTCTGGACTGTGTAAACACTGCCTGCAGTTCATCTGTAAAGTCTTTGAATCTTTGTTACATAACCATTGGTTGCAGCTTAGTGAGTCATGGCTTCTCAGTTGAGCTGAGGAGGGTAGATTTTTCAATTTTATCTTTTATAGAATCTGAAGCACAGTATTTAATGCAAACGTTCAATGAGACATGCAGAATATGGTGATTTTTATGGAATATCACAACCTTAAGCTGACAGAACTTAACATCAAACATAATACATTAAACAATCTGACAATTCTTTCCCTTTTAATTTGTTTGCTCTGATAATTTGTGCAATTTAAAAAAAGAAAACACGTCTTTCATACCTGGGGTTCAGAGGGTTAACCATATACTGTGTAATTACTGATTGATTGATTTATTAAGATGACCCAGTAGAAGTCAAGAGGCCAAGGTGGACGTTGTGTCACAGATACCTTAGGAAGCTCAGCTCCGTTGTTTTCTCTTGCTGATTAGCATCAGATCTGTGAGGAGGAGCGGAGACCTCTGTTTTCTCACTCTCTGTTTGAGGAAGCATTCGTGTTGTTCTAAGGTTGTTTTGCTTCTCAGAAGTTGCCATCGAGCTGGCCCGTGTTGTGACAGGAGCGTCGAGGAATGCGCTAAGAGGGGAGTGTTTACATCTGCAACTACAAAGAGGAAACATGACAGCCAGACAATTCCCACAATTTAAAACCAATGCTGAATCTCACATCAAAACAACGCAGGGTGAATTCTTTTGAATATCAAACCACATCAACGACCACTAGATGGCGTTAGTGCAACAAAACATGAGCAGTCATAAACTCACCTGCAGCAAAAAAAAGTGTTTTAAATTGTTTATTTAAATAAATATTTACATAACAGCTTCGTATAAATCAAATTTCTTTTTCTTACACAACACATCTTTCTAAAAGCGACTGCTTCAACAAGGAGGAAGAAGAAAATAAGGGATGGATTACAATGACACCGTTAATCTGTGTGTTGAGAGGCATGTTGATCACCTGTTTTCAATCATAAAGGCAGTTGATATTCGCTCATTTAACACGTACAACCTTTGCCCGTCTTTCATTATAAATCTTGTTATAGTATGCATAAATCTACATGATAATTTGATATACATTTTAATCATCGTTACTAAGGAATAGGAGGATGATACTCTACGCTAACAGAATAAAAAAGCCACGCGCTGCTTAGAGGACCACGTGGCTAAAAAGTAAAGAAAATAAATCAACATTTTAAGTCAAACATGATTCATTCAGGCACAAACAAAGCAAAAGACAGCCTTGGTGAAATTTTAAGACACCACTCATACAGTATAGGCTACAATGCCCTGCTAAACGGTGTACAGTATATATGGCTCGGCTCGGAAAAAACATTTCAGGCGACGTGATCTAAGAAAATTAGAGCACACGATTAATGCCCAAGCTACAGTTCTAACCCACATCTCTTCAAAGTGTTGCGACGAGTCCCGTTATCGATGGTTAATTTGAAATATTACAACAAAAACGTGACACCGTGGGACTAATGTGAGAAAAAAAAAGTCGAAATTGTGCAGCTGTGCTCTTTCAGCGTCTTCGCTTGAGCACAACTTGAGACGAAGGCAGCGTCACTGTCGACAGAGATGAACCCTTGATGTAGCAGAGTTTACTACATAACGGAGGCGTAAAAACATTAAAACAGCATGAGGACAAACTTTAAAATAACCGTTTTTTAAATTGATATTATGCTTCTCAGGGAGTTAAAACAATGAAATGCTGTTTCTATTGCTGTCAGGTCATGCATGTAAACGCTATACTTCTAATAAAACCAATTGTTTACTTAAAAATGTATAAAGAAAATACTCTATTTTTTTCCTTTTCAAAATACTATGCAGGGAGGGATTAAAGGGTGACTTAATAACATTTTTCAACAACACCTTGTTGTTTTCATCCTGAGATTTAAACCAATGTGTAACCTCTCCAAGGAGTAATTTACAGTTTTTGTTGTTTTTTTACACACATGAAGATTCAGTGTTTGTTGAGGGCGGCTCCCACTGGTCAGTGAGCGTCTCAGATGAATCCGTTGTTAGTATTCCTGAAGGCCGTCATACCGTTTTGGGTTGGGACGAGCGAATTCCACTCACAAAGTTATAAACCAAAAACTGAGAAGTGCCGAAATAATGTGTGGCAAAGAGTTTTCCGTCAGGAGTGGGGTCTGAGAAAGCGATCTCGTCTTTGCTCAGGTACGAACCGTAGATGAAGTTATTCCTGCGCAGAAAAAACGGACACGTTAATTAACTGGTTTTCAGTGGGTGTAAGATCTCTGCGGTCTGTAGGCGCACTGACCTGAGGCACTCGATCAAGCGCGAGGCGATGCCCTGGCGTCTCATCATGCTGACCACCCAGATGCGACTGATGCCACAGATGGCTGGTTCTGGTGTTGTGGAGCAGCACCAAGCTCTCTGACGCTCAAACATCACCTTCTCTCCCTCTGAGCCCTCCGGTACAGGCTCCTCTATCACCCTGTATCCCTGTGAGAATCCACAATCCTCAGTATGCAGCACAGTCTGCTGTTTATAGATGTATTTTTACATCATTAACACAGAGATGCAGTCTCCTACCTCTTGTATGTGCTCCGCTATGAGACACCCGGCCACTTTCTTGTCATTAGAGATAAACAGGAAGGTTTTGGTCTGAGAGGGACACTTGGTCTCCACCTGCTGGAAGCCGAGGTCGTTGTCCACCATCTCCCTGATCTCCTCCACCTGAGGAACAGTGAAGAAACAATATGTTGATGGCAGCTTCAAATATTTTCTGTGGGAAAGTGTGCTGATATTTAGGGTTGTTTGCTGTAAACGCACCTTCTTCAAGGCATATTTGGGATCATCTGGCAAGACGAGAATGATCTTGCCATCAGGATACTCTCCCAGAATCCTCTCTTTTTTCCATCCCTGAAAAAGCAGGTAAAAAGAACAAACACATAAACAGTCTTTCCTTGTCCTAATGAACCCTTCATGCGATTAATACAGTAACGTCCAATGTGCTATACTTGTTTCTATAAAGCCTACTTGCTTCACATTGTTCCACTTTTGTTTTATTACACGATCTATTCAAGCTATTTTTAGATATACTTGTCGCTCGTTTTGCTTCAGTATTTCTTAGCTGCATCTTCTTACATGCTTCTGCATCCACACTGTTTTCTTAATAGATCAATTCCACATCATCTAAATGGAACTGGGGCTGCCAAAATGTTGAAATTTTAGTTAACAATTAATTGTAATACACAAAAGTGTCTTGTAATTGTTGCCACAACACGAGGCAACACAACACCTTTTTTTCCTGATCATTTAAATCAGCAACACAAAGCTCCGTATGACAAGTGCAAAGCCAGATGTGAATGCCATCCAAAGTTAAAAACTATTCTGGATGCCTTTGCCAGTGTTGCACCATGTGAGGAGGTTCCAAACAGCTGATTTTAAAATTATGTGCATTCCCCTGATTAGCACTCTCAAAATGTGATGCAATGTATACTCGCAGAGGAACAAAATATTGCAAAGTTAGCTTCTTGATTGTGAAGTCGTTGAGTAAATGGTAGAAAACATTGAAGTAGTGAATGAAAGTTTTACACAACTGTTTTTATTCAGTTGAATATAAATACCTCTCATGATGATGTTCTCTTTAAAAAAAAATTTTAATCACTTAAGTTTCACCATTTATCAGAGGCAGAAACTTTTCAGCTGAACTGCAGGCAGTGTTTACACAGAGCAAATAGGAGACAAGTATGGAAACAAATTAAAAATGTAAAAGTAGATTATCTATAGTGTGTAGAGTTGCCATTTTTCCAGAATTGAAAACACCTGTGGG
>OMNN01027102.1:28133-38134 GCA_900302755.1 Chromis chromis
TTGGCAGCTGCCGCCACCGCCGCCGCTTGTTTCTCTTCCTCTATCCTCTTCAGCAGCATGCTGTCTGTGGCAATGTCCTCTGCGATTTCCTGACACAGGGCTAAGAGGTTCAGCTGCTGTCTGTTGGCTGTTCTCTTAGACGCTGCAGCCTTTTGCTCAGCCAGAGCTGCCAGACGAGCTTTGGTTCTCGCCTGCGTATTCATTTCTTGTTTCTTGGGTTTTTCTACCCCCTGTCCCTTTTTCTCATCTTCAGCCTTTCCAGCTGTGCTGTTCTGCTTCAAGTTGGCCCCACTAGTGCCATCTTTAATTTTCTCATTCACCTTTTCCTCAGACTTTTTCGGAGGGCCAGCCTCAGGTGTTTGCTGTGGTTTCTCTATGATTGTAATGTCACTGTCTTCCTCATTCTCCTCCTCTGCCACTACAATCTCACGACCGATTTCTATATCCTCCAGAATCTGCACTTCTTGCAGGTCCAAATTACTCTCGGCATTCTCTATCACCACTTCATTACTGTCTTCATTTGTGCCGCGAGCATGAGAGTTAGTCACCTCAACCTCTGAGGTATTAACATCCATTATGCCAGATGATGATTGCTGATTAGAATTTTGAATATTCTGAAAATCTTCCTCTAAAGGTGAAATGTTTGAGCCCATCTCCTGGTGTGATACTTCACCTGAACTGGTCACTGCAGCATCTGTGACCCCATCAGTTGTTTCACACGGCTGCACTTCTGCCTCCAGAGATACAGTTTGTTGGGAACCAATTAAAATCCTCTGATTTTCCACTTCACCCACCTGCACACTGTCTGGACTGACCTCCTCTGTGAGCGAGGCCGACAGACCCGACTCGGCTGCAGCTTGAGTGACGATATCAAAGTGAATTTCGTTCTCCGGAACCGGCTCTAAGATCACATACTCATCAGATGCACTATCTGGCATCTCGGCTTCAGCGGCGGCTGTAGTTGTTGTCACCGTGACATCTGCAACCTCCTGAACTCCGGCATCCTCCTGCACCTGTTCAGAAAACTCCGTGGCACTGACGCACTCTGGAAAGCCGTTTCTCTCACTTTGTTCGGCGACATCTTCTGACCGACCATCTGGCACGCTGACGTCATCGCTGGAGCTGATCACTGCGACTTGTTTCACATCCACAGTCGCGTTATTCTGCTCCAACTGTGCAGGAACAGGACTCTCTGGCACACTCATAGTTTGTACTTCCATTTCAACTACTTCCTGGCTGCCCGAGACACAAATTTCTCCCTCGTCATCCAGCTGTGGGTCGACACGTCCTCTGTCGTCTGTAGTATGAGAAAAGTTTGATGCGTTCTCTTCTATTTGCTGGGGCTCTGTGCTCTGTATGTCCAGTAGAGAAATGCCATCATGCCTCTCTGCTGCTGCAGAAACCTCCCTCCCATCATTACTCTCTGGACTACTAATGGGCTCATACACTATCTGGTTTTCATGAAGCTCCGCTGCTGACTGATTAACCGTCTTAATCTGCTCTTCTGCTGCTTGAATTACAATATCATTGTCATCTGGTTGGCCGCAAACAAAAGCGATTACTTCATTGCTTTCAGCTCCTTCTTCTTCAATATTCCTGATGGATTTGTCAGCCTTGACCTCATTAATCACTTGCCTCCCCATCTCCTCTTCTAACGCAGAATCTGCCCTTTCTATTGATCCACTTATTGCATCCATATCCACTTGGGCATCCTCAGCACCAGGCTCTGTCCGTCTGTCATTTTCTTGATTCTCCAAATCAGCATTAGGTGAACATTTCTGAATTTCATTTGTTAAGACCATAGTGTGTTTGCTGATTTCCTCCGTCACGTGGTTTTGCTGTTCTGCCACAGCTGCTGGATTAGAGCTCTCCTCCAGCGCTGCAGTAGTTTCCATATTACTTTGAATCTCAGGAACATTAACACATCCAGAAGCAGCCTCGTCTTCATTTTGCTCCCTCTCACAACTTGAAGTCATTAAATCTCTTTCAACATTATTGACTTCGCTGACCTCCTGGCTTCTCTGGTTTTGTATTTCCCCCTCAGACCGCAGATCAGAAATCTCCCCCGGTGTTACTGCTGTCTGCACGTCCATTTTTGATTGATTGTCCGTAGCGCTCACACATCCAGCGCCAACCTTGTCATCTTCACCCTCAGCATTGATGAAATCTTTTTGTACTTCAGTGTCTGCGCTGAGTTCTCTGACCTCCTGACCTCCCTCCTGGTTTTCTGTTCCTACTGTAGTTGTTGGTTTTGATATCTCCTCTTCTGTTGTCTGTGTTTCCATTTTTACTGGACTCTCAGCAGCACTGACACATTCTGTGAACACATCGTTTTTAATTTCTTTACAGTCATTTGTGGGAATTCTTAGTACGTCAGAAATGACTTCCTGGCTGTTCTGGATTGAAGTCTCTATTTTGTTTTGATTCTCTGCTACAGTCACAGATTGTGTATACGAGTCTGTAGCATGTTCACTGACTGCAGACGCCATGTTGGAAACCTCCTCTGACGTCGATGCGGCCTCCGTATCCACTTCATTTTGGCTTTTCTCACTTTGTATTTCCACCGAAGGGGCTGCTTCAGAAATCTCTGATGTTGATGTAACCAGCATTTCCATCTTGATTTGATTTTCTTGAACAGCAGCACATTCGACATGCATCTTGCCTTCATTATTCACATTTTGACAGTTTTCAATCATTAGGGCCCCGTGAACCTCTTTAGATATGCCGTCTCTATTTTGTATTTCCACTGCAGGTGCGGGATTTGAAACCTCCACTGTCGAGGCTCTCTGCTTTTCCACTTCGACAGTCACAGACTCAAAGTTCCCCATGTCACTTTCAACAGTCTTGAAATTTTGAACCTTATGAAATTCACTTGACACACCTGTGGTAGGTTCACTGACCACCTGGCTCATCTCTACATGTGCTTCCACTACTGGTGCAACATTACAGACCTCCTCTGATGTCGTTTCAGTCTGTACATCCACGTCTATTTGATTCTCCGCATCTTCACTGCTCTCACACTTTGCAGTCTCCGGCACTTTCTGAGCAGGTACCTCTGTGGTGAGTTCACTGACATCTGCTCTCTCCTGCCTTTGTGCTTCCACTTTAGTTGCTGGATTAGAAAACTCCAAAGCTGTGGCAGTGTGCATTTCCATTTTGCTCTCAGGTCTGCAAACAAATTTAAAGGTTTCCATGTTTTCTGACTTGTCAGCTGTAACATGACCATGAACCTCAGCAGATATTACCGTGGTAGGTTCACTGACTTCCTGGTTCTCCTGCTTCTGCACTCCCACAGTAGGTCCTGGATTAGAAATCTCTGATGTCTCTATAGTCCGTGTTTCTATTTTGTTTTGACTCTCAGCTCCACCACCACATTCAAAGTTCAGAGTGTTTTCCATCATTTTACAACGTTCACCTACATGATCCTCGTGACAACTTGTAGATATGTTTGTGTTAGATTCACTGACATCCTCTCCTTTCTGGCTTTCTGTTTCCACTGCAACAGCTGGATTTGAAATCTCCTCAGATGTCACTGAAGCCTGTGTATCCATTTTGGCACACTCAATGCTCATGTCCTTTTCTTTTTCTGTGCTTGAATCCTGTTTAACCTCTGCAGCTATTTCTGCAGTGTTGCCATAAAGTTTGTGGTTCTCCTGATTGTGTACTTCCACTCTAGGTGCTACTTGACCCTCTGGGAGCGTGAAGCATTCAGAAAGGACCACTCTTTGATTTTGCCCATGAACAGCCTCACAATCGGGTGTCAGTATTTCAGTACAGCTCTCAGTTGTCAGAGAGCCAGAGCTCAGTTGTAACTCGACCAAGGCTCCGGGACAAGCTCTTTTTCTGTCACTTTCTTCAAGCTTTTCTTCTGGCTTTCTAACCGTTTTGTTGACATTATCACACGAGCTGGTGACTGGATCTGGAACCTGGTCCTGCTTGTGTACAGACTTGGATTCCTCTTTGAAAGTCACTTGAATTTTGACACTGAGGTCTGTTTGAGTCTCCGAACTGCCAACAGAATCTGCCGTTGTTAGATTTTCTGTTATACTCTCTGGATTACTACTTTCCACCAGGATCTGTTCTGGTGCAGAGTTTGTTTCCTTTGATGGTGCTTCATGCAATTTAACATTACTATGGTCTGCAGAGACTCTTATATTCGGCTTATTATCTTCAGACACAAACTCTGTGGTCTCATTTGTTTTAGTTTGAGTGCTAAGGTCTATCTGACTTTCTGATCTGCAAGACGAGTCTGTTTTTCCATCTGCCTGTTCTTCACCTTCACAGCTTGGACTCACCTCTCCAGCAACAGAACAAAGTGTTTCTACTTGTGCTTCATTATCTACATCCTTTTGGATTTTAATGGACGCTGCTTTGTCCTTTTCATTTTCCTCAGATGTGACATGGAGTTCTGGAGCTGCTGCAGTGACAAAGTCTAACATTTGTCTAGATGACGCTGGTGTTTCGTTATCTATGCTGTCTAACTTTTGTAATTCCTTGTGTTTACTTTCTTCAGCTGCAGATTCACATTTGATGCTAACATTAGCACTCCCCGTTACAGACACTGAGGCTTCCCGTGACACCTCTTGTGTTGCGTTGTCTGAAATTTCTTGTCTCTCTCGTTCAGTTGTAGGCTCGGCAGATTCTTTTTGCTCAGTCTGATTAGCATCATCCACGCTTTGAACAGATGCTGAATCTGAGAATCTACCATAGTTGTGGTCCATCTGTACAGGGTCCACAGATTGTAAACTCTCCTGTGGGTCAGAAGTCGACTCTTCAGCCTTACGTTTGGCTTTGACTCGATTAGAATATTTCCTTATACATCGCGCCTTGTCTTCGTCATCCCTCTCTCTAAATAAGTCAACTTTACTACCGTCACTACTTAACTCGTCATCAGACTCTGTGGAGGCTGTTCGCTTCAGGGAAGCTTTGGAGTTCGCTCTCGGTGAGGGAGCTTCTCCAAAAGAGGCACTTGTGGCTTTTAGGAGGTTGGCTTTTTTGACAGGAGGGTCAGAAATGGTTTTGCTGGAATCTTTCGGAGGGGAACTCTGTGTGGATGACTTGGCTGGTTTATGTACCCCTTCCACCAACAGTTTTTTCTTAGTCCGTGGGGCTGCTGTGTTTTCTCGCATATTTCCTGTTTTGGGAGACTGATTATTGGTAGCTGGTGCAGTTTTGGATGGCAGCGCCTCTTCATCGTCATCCAACTTCCTTATCTTGGACTGAGAATCATGAGGAGCTGGTCCTCTCTTTGGGGCCGGCATTCTGTGAAAACACAACACATGCAACTTAATCCTACAGTTACTATTTAATTGGGCAGTACAGTATATTGTTTCAGCATTCAACATTGCATCATATGTATGAGGAGCTGTCACATCACAAATCAAACACATTATTCTACAAGTCTTTTTAGCGGCTTGAGCCAAAAAGAATGGTTTAAATTTTTTATCTAAAAGAAAAATCTGTTCGTCACACGACACAGCGTTTGTTGACATGCAGGCTCCACGTGTGCAGAGAAATAAGCGAGAACCAGGAGAGAGACACTGAAGAAGAAGATTTGGTTGCAAAAAAAAAAGAACTCAACGTCAGCTGATTGGAAATATCTCATCAAAACAGTGTCTTATAGTACACGAGGCAACACCACTTAATTGCTGACCATTTTCCGTACATCAGCACCACAAAGCTCTGTGGTGCATAGCCAGATCTAAATGCCAGCAGAAGCAAAACACTATTTTGGATGCTTGTGGCACTAGTACAACATACGAGAAAGGATCCAAACATCTTATACTGAGATAAGATGTTTGGATCCTTCTTTAACTGATTGTTTATTTTCTAAGCAGATGTACTTCCCTACAAAATCACCCCAGTCATTATAGAATGATCAATTATTTTCAAAAAGAGTTCTTGTATTAAAGAAAACCTCGCAATTTAGTTTCTGACATTTCCTGACCGCCCTACTTTATCAAATAGCTGGATAAGATTCACATTATTGCCAAGCATCTTGTAGTTTCTCTTGTTGGTGGAGTAATAAAATGGGAAGTCGTGCTAAACAGAAAGCATGCCTTCAAATACCACCACAGAGATTATACATGTGAATTGGTACTTAATAAATGCATTTAGGAGTTGGATTATAGTAACATGAGCTATAATCACTGCTCAAGTGCACTGACTGTTACCTGTTTTTTCTACAAGCAACAAGGCAGGCTAACGTTGGACATAAACACTGAGAAATCGCAGTTAAACTAGCTGGCTAGCGAGTCACACAATGTACGAGCTGCATTTACTCACGTATCCTACACAAACGGCCTTACAGACAGTCTGACAGAGACTGTTGTCAGCAGGAGTTGAGCAGTCAGTCAGAAATGGTCAGTTAGCTAGCAGAGAGTGGCTAGCCTGCTAGCTGAAGTGCTCAGTGATGGGAGCTAACGTTAGCAGCAACTCGCAACAAATGAGCGGAGCGAAGTGAAGCTAAACAGCAGCCGGACAGGCGGAGCGGAGGTTTAACACAGCGGACTGTACCCTACTAATGTCAGAGAACAGGTAAAGACACGACGTTCATCAATTAAACTCACTTTGATGTTTTCTTTTCCAACAGCAGCTGTTTTTTTTCCCTGTGAATAAAAATTAACTGTACTTCCGGAGGGAAGCTGCGGATGTGACGCAGGCGCACTGAAGAGCAGGGTTGTAGTTTTTTTAAATAAATGTGTATTTACGGACATTTTTACATTTTATTTCATCTTTTGAGACACACAACACACACTAATGGACATTAATGGAGCTTTCCCGGCAGTTTAATGTTAAAAGCTAATAATATACAACTTATAGGCAAAACAACAACAAAACAGCGGTATCTTTTATAGAGAATCATATAAAACACTAATTTCATACAGAGTTACACACAAACCAAATTAAAACGTGATTGTGAAATTCTAAACTGTTCCATAAAGTGTACTAAAAACAGAGGGCAATAAATCTTTGGTGTTTCTTTGCTCCTGTCACATTTTTATTCACCGTTGGCTCATTTTTCACTGTAATAATATAGTCCTGCTATGCCACCATGGATACAAGTACAGATCTAAAACATGTCTTTTGTACACAATATCAACGTTATAAGGTTATATATATCATACAAATAGAAAAATGTAAATTTATTTGATCAATTGTTTTACAAAAAATTAATCAACATGTGCCCACAGTTGTTACAAATACTGAAAAAAATATGAAAAGGTCACTCCATGTACTATAGATATTTCACTACTTCCATTTTTACAACTTCTACTAACTAGGCATTTGTCACATTACTCTGTACATCAACTCTAGAAAGATGTTTCACCATGCTGAATGTATATTCAAACAGCTTGCTTACAATTTTCTTCTTCGTATACCATTCTGAGTCACGCTGCCTTTATTTTATTGATCAAGCATGTTTTCTTCCCCCCCTTTCAGTCTCTCTAATTTCTTTTCATACTTGTCTCCTCTTTGATCTGTATAAACGTAGCCTGCAGTTCATGTCATGACTGCTGGTCAAAGCTGAATCACTCATGGCTTCACAGTTGTACTAAGGAGCAAGAATTTTTATTATTTTAATTTTTTGACAGCTTATTTTTGGCAAATTTTTAAATGAGATGCATAGAATAAAGTAATGTTGATGAAATATCAAGATTTTAATTTGGTTAATTTTCCTGATGGACCCATGCACTAGTCCGGATATGTTCATAGACGCTTAAAATCAAATGATTTGTTATGTTTTTACAGTTTTTCCTCTGATAAATGGTGTATTTTGGGTGATTTTTAAAAAGATAACATTCCTTTCAATCTTGTCAGCAGGTTTTGGGGTTCAAAGATTAAAGTCCAACACTTGAATTGAGTGAATCTAACAAATCAGTTGGGGCTGAAGCGGTTCCATACAGGTTTGTTTAAGTTAATGCAATCAGGCCAGTGTTATACAGGTTCAAACTGAGGAGATAACTGTATGTACACACTATGGTGGTAGGCAGGGGCAGTAGTGGCCTAGTGGTTTGTGAAGCAAACTTGTAACCGGTTGTCACCAATTCGAGTCCCTGGACTGGCAAGAGGTTGATGTGGAAAAGTGAGAACGACCACTTGTCCCAGTCACCACCACTGTGGGCCCTTGAGCAAGGCCCTTAACCCCTGACCGCTCCCTGGGCACTGCACCGCGGCAGCCTACTGCTCCTAGTATGTATAGTTAAGGTTAACTTTGAATAGGATGGGTCAAATGCAGAGAAGGAATTTCCCAAGGGGATCAATAAAGGTTTGATTATCTATCTATCTATCTATCTATCTATCTATCTATCTATCTATCTATCTATCTATCTATCTATCTATCTATCTATCTATCTATCTGCCTACCACTTTGTCTAATATAGTTTGACAGCTGAATGTGAGGTCCTGTTCTTACAGTACTAACTTCTACCAGTGGAGGAAGGAGTATTTAGATCCTTTACTTAAGTAAAAGTTGCAATACTAAAGTGTAAAAAGTCCTGCATTCAAAATCCTAGAAGCAAAAGTGCAAACATTGAATCTGAGAAGCAGCCACTGCATCTGAATGTTTCTCCACCGACAACCTTCTTTACATGTTTTTTAAATCATGCAACTGTGTTTTCAATAACCAATGAAGGACAAATTCAGAAAGTTCTCTGAAAGATATAAGATAATGTGCATTTCTTAGAAGTTTCTAAATTCTTTGTGTCCATTTTAACCGATGGGCTGTTAGAACTAAGTTAAATTGGATTACATTATAATTATCAGACAGAAGCTAAAGACAGTTTTTACATGACTTTATTTTTCATCACCAAGTTACATTAGCAGCGAGCAAAACAAGCATAGCACTTTACAGTTGTTAGATATAAATATACAGAGACAGTCCGATGGAAAGGTTTAGCGTTTTTGCCAGTGTACAGATCAGCGACTGGAGGAAAGTGATATTCTTTGATCATTGCACCAGAGAAGCCAGGGGGAAATGAGACATAAAGCATCAATAGTATCAGTGAGAGTGCACAGATCCTTGTTACTTTTTCATCTCAAGGATTCCACTTCCAGGTCCTCGCCTCTTCGCACTGCAGATGTTACAAAACTGCACACCTGGAATCTGAGACGGGAAAGAGGGAAAAGGTACAAGAGGCTTACTATAGGACAGCCAGGGTTTAGTTATTATTTATGATTTTATATATAGTCTTGAGAGCTGAGAAAGAGTGAGGGCAGATGCATTTCACTGCTGTATCTTTCAGCTGTATATGACATCTTACTGTTACTTACTGTTCCTGAAGATGGTAAACATTCCTTGTGAAACATGTGTCTGCAGTGAAACACCACCACACTGAAGGGTTTGGCCATATCTGAAACACAGATGTGATAGCAAACATTTACAATGAGTAGCTTTTAAATGGAGTACAGCTTTAAAAGAGCTGGATCCACCGACATAAATTACCTACCTGAGGGTAATATTGTAGCATGACAAGACTCACAAATGTTCTCCTCTGAAAAGAAAACCAGAAACAACATGTTCAGGAGTTTGGTTTTTATAAAAGTTACCTCCAGTGCTTCTTTATTAACAACAAAAGGTGCACCCACCATCAACTCTGACTCCTCTCATCTGTGTTCGATGCATCTTCTGGAGGAGGGACAAAGAGTCGGCCACCAGGATCTTCTTGCATCCTTCCCTCAAAAGTATCTTAGAAACAAGACAACAAAAGCTGCTTAATAAACAGAACATTAGGAGCATAAATAGTCGGCTGAGCAATTTCAAAGTTCCCCCTAATATATTAGACTAACACAGGTCTTCGATTGCGTTACTATCTGCACAAGATATTAATGCAAACTGATTATACCCATGCATTTCTCAAATTTGAAACCTGAATTTTCTTTTATTTGAACTATGAACCAGTTATACTAATAGAATAACAGTGTTTACAGGTATTAACTAATAATATTTTTAAAGCCAGGCAAGAGCCACTGTTTAAATGTATATTATTACTGTATTTTAA
>OMNN01027105.1:0-11859 GCA_900302755.1 Chromis chromis
GCCTCTGTCAATCAAACTTGTTCCACTGCATCCTGTTGATGCTTGATCAGAATGGGATCTAGGAAGTTTGGAGGTTAAATCAACATCTTGGGCCATTGTCATGTTCCTCAAGATGTTCCTGATTGTTAGATGTTTTTGACATGTGCTGGGGTGCATTTTCCTGCAGGGGTAGGCCAGGGACATTTGGGATTGCCATTTGCATGAGGGAGTGTGCTTATTCTGGGACAATGTTTATTTGGGTGTCTAAGTCTCATCAACACGGATGCCAAAATTCAGGGTTTTCCAGCAGACCACATAGTACCAATATGATCAATGTTATTCACTTCACCTGTCAGTGGTCATAATATTATGGCCTATCTGTGTCAGACACCCAATACAGTGGAAGAGTAATTCTACTTTTATGTGTAAACATGTAAAAAAAATAAAAAATCTTGTTAGCAAGGTTTATAACCATTAATTGATTAATCAATTAGTTGCCAACTGTTACATGAATTGCCAACTATTTTGATAAATTTTTAAGGGGGGAAAAAGTAAGAATTTGCTTTGATTTGTTTATTTTTCTTTCTTTCTTTTCTTTCCTTCTCTGTGACAAAAGAACTGAATGTCTTTGAGTTGTGGACAAAACATTTCAGAACATGATCTTGGGCTATAGGAATCACTGATTTTCACCGCTTTCTGACATTTTATAGACCAAACAATTTATCAATTTATTGAGAGAAAAATCAACTGATTATTAAACAATGAAAATGAAAATGAATAGGTAGCACACACACTATTTTGCTATTTTGGCTACATCTGCCATTGCTAAAATTGCACAAAGAATCTAATTAAAGTGACCTCAAGCTGCGTTTGCATGTTAATTAAAGGTCAAAATGCATAGAAAAAGACACATTTTAAATAATGCTCATGTATGTGTGGTTTTGTGGTGGTGTAAGTTCTTCAAACTGTTTATAGAAGTGATACGTCAGAAGCCTCCATGTAGGCTGTGGTTATGACAGAGTGCCTATTGTTAATTAAAACATCAAGATACATAAATACCAATAAACCTCCTTTTACCCGTCTCATCTTTCTTTTCATCTACTCCAAATCCTCTTCCTGCCATCAGCTAGACCCACACAAAGCTTTGGCATTTATGAGAACACATGACAGGCGGAGACAACCTGCTATTTCACAGCAAACAATCTGTCTGTTTCTGCTTTAACAACCTGTTGTTTATCATTTGGGCCACAGGTCAGTTTTCAAATAGCTGAAGAACATTAAGATTGACACATTCAAAGACACAAACAATATCTATTTGTGCTAGAAAAAGGGTCAGTGTGCCATCATGTCCAGGACACTCATCCAAATATACACATTTATAAAAAATATTCAAAGAGCAGCTAGATTAACCAATAACCAGCGAGACTGAGTTCAGACTAAAACAAAATATAGTAAGAATGTACAGAAACACACACTGAATTGGTCTTTAAAGCAAACTGACAGGCTGATAATTCAACTAATGCTGGATAAAGACATATTTATGCAGCGATCAATTTCTGCATCAATCAGACTCTTGTGCCAAAGGCAAAATCCCCACATTATGTCTTCATTTACAACATTAGTGAATGTCTGAAATACAATAAATATCAAGCAGCCAGATCAGAATATGAATCAAAAACCAGAGACCTAGTTCTAATTTTTACATAAATCTTAATTTTCTGATTTCAGTGATAATTCCTCATTCTGACAACAGCGGAGAACAAATTAACAGACTGCGTTTCAATTAAGATGTGAATTTTTCCAAAGTTATTTTTTGCCACATTCTATAAATCATTTTCTTGCTGCTTCTCGAGCTCGGTGTCACAGTGACAACAGCACCTGATGACCAACCTTCCCAGGGGTGCAAAGCACTTCAGCTGACTCCCATTGAGTGTGGAGAAGCAGTAACTCAATGCCAGGATCTTCCTGGATCACTGAGCTTCTTGTCCGCAAGCAGACACAAGCGTCCCTGCAGAGAAACCTCATTTCGGCCACTTCTATCCTCGCTCTTTGTCTTTGTCAGTCACTGCCCAGAGTTCATGACCACAGGTGGGGAACAGAATGGATATCGACCTTTAAACTGAACAACTCTTCACCGCTGCTTTACCAAACTCAGTCAGTCTCTTTGTTTAAAGCTGAAAGCTGGAAAGTTCTCAGCTCTATTATTTGAGTTTCATCACCCATTCATGCATAATAAAAGGAGTTTTTGCTGCAAATGCGCTGCTTGCGAACAGGGAGTTTTGTGGTTTTCTCATATTTAATACATGTTGTTTACAAGCCGCCCGTGTGCTTAACAGGTGGGTATGGTCGCCCTGCAAACCACACACACATGCACGCAGATTACACAGTTAATCCTGGCAGTCAGCCCAGATCATCTTTACCCTCAAGGGTTAACCTCTTGATTCATTTTCAATCAGGGCCACAGATTATCTGGCCTAACCCTGATGGAGTGGACTAAATCTTGGGCCAAAGAGTGAAGTAGAGCAGGGATTTCTCCCAGGAGGAATCAATCACTTTGCCAAGCTCCTCAGAGCTAGACTTCACTTGGACTTAACTGCTGCACTCAGTCCCCTTTTCTTGTCCAATCTCATTCTGGATGTGGCAGTAGGTCAGAAATACACAGGCTGAAATCACTGACCCGACCAGGGGTTCGGTCAGCGAGTAAGAATTTGGGGAATTTCAGGTGAGGAGGTTGTAAATCCTTACAAATAGTAAAAAACAACCTGCAGATGTTGAAGGTCAGCGTCTCTGCTAAATCTTCCTCACATAATTTCAACCATGCCAGCAGAGCTACATTCAGGTCACTGGGACACTGTTTCTGTGTGCGTAAATGGCAAAACAGGGTCAAAGAGCAATTATCTGAGACTTCAAAATGACACGATGGAGACAAAGTGCCTCCGACCCACGCGTGATTCGCTAATCTACGCTCACACAGACACCTAGCTGCAGGGTTGGGAGCCTCATGTGTTTCCAAAACATGCCAATTTCCTCATGGCAAGGATTCAGCGAGGCACTGGCAACCTTCCAGGGGGAATTCAGTCCACGCCAGCTCAAGAGCATCACTCAGCTCCTGCAGATTTGTCAGCAGGATACTCACAGTGAGAAAACAAGAGCGAATGTTAAAGGGTCAGCGCCTCTCTAAACCAAATCTTTTTTCGTGTAATTTCGACAATGCATTCAGGTTGCCGTGACTCCGCGTGTGTGCAGGCGTGTCCATTTCTGTGAAGTGTGATATTTGAGAGGAGATATTTGACAGCCACAGATTTAACTATGTGCCCTATGGATTAATACACACATCTTAACCTCTCTCTCTCCATTTGCCTGCAGCAGATTACTGCACGGTCGGTATGTTTGCAGCATGATATCACTAAATCACAGGATTAGAAAGAAATTTGTCTTGCATTTTCAAACAAAACCATTAAGCAGAGTAAAGACTGGAACCACAAACCTCTCTGCAACTGCTTTACATTTTACCGATCTGAAGCCGTCTGATAAAACACAATTTTACTCCATTCAGCGATGTGCATCAGGAGGCAGCAGGGGAAAGTTGGAAAACAGATTGAACTGTGCGCTTCAGTGTGACGAGGCTGCTTTTATATCAAATTCACCTTTTACCCAAAGGAACAAGGGAGATGTTAGTTGTTTGTTTGCCTGCTCCATTAAATAGATGCATTATTTATGAAGTCAAATAACCAGAGAACCTTGTTGAAATGTAGTGGGATGTTGAGATATGAGAACCAGTGAATCATTTGCCAATTATTCCCCTGCTTATGGAAGAGCGCTCTCCATAACTCCCCCCAATAACTGAGAAGTTGAAGTAGACAGGATATAACATGTCAGTAATTTATGAAGCCAGGGAAACTGGCAGACAACACAAGTCATGTTGGCACTCAAGCATTTTACTGCATGGCCTTGATGGTGAGCCCCATCAGTATTCAAGTGCCTTAAGTAACCGTTTAAATGCATGGAGCTTATCCCTCATGAATACGCTTCAATATCCTGTACATCCTGATGATTCAACTCGGTGTCGGTGTCTTTTTATGCTTCACGTGTTTCAGGGACAATTAATTTTCATATAATTCCTCCTAAACTCTTGTCCGTGGCGCGCTAGGTGACACAGTTGAGCGATTACAGTGTTTTGATTTCTGGGAATGGCACTTCTAAATCTAAACACCTTATGACAAAGCTCTGGGCAGCTTTTGTATGGCCACATTCCGTGACTATTTAAGGTCTCTCCATTGGTCTCAGCTATACAAAAGAGACTTATTTATTCGGCCTTGGATGGAAAAAAACGTGTAAATGGCGTGTTTACTTGTCAACAACCGAGAAGAGTGGCATCTCAACATGCAATTTGCTTATGAAGGACAAATTGCAAATTGACTTCTCGTCAAGGACTTCAGACTTGACGTCAGACCTGCACTGACAGATATGAGACTTGAGGAAGACTTATCTTGGATTGCAGGGGACTTGGCTTGAACCCCAAAGGACCCCAAAACGCTTTATCAGAGACCAGAGTAAACTTGAACGCTAGAGGATGGATCGTTATCCAACATTTGCACAACTGAAGGAAGGTTGATAAACAACTACCATAAATGTAAACATTTTATACACCACATATGTATGAGAGCCCCTCTATGAGTCACTAATGAGGTGGTCCTCACTGAAGAAAGAGGTGGACATTTTGGATTGTGTGTATTCTCTTTCTTGCCAAGAGTTAGATGAGAAATTTGATACCACTTTCATGTATAGTAGCATAAAAACTGGAAATATAGGAGACAGCTATACTGACTCTGTTCAAAGGGCTAACATAACAGGTTATAATTCATTACTTTAATCTATGCACAGGTTGTTTTACAGTTTTATGGGGCAGTAAGGTGCCAAAGTATTTTTTGGCTTTCGGCCCACCAGGACGGGCAAATAGCAAAGTCTGGAAGGAGTCACTGCTCAAAGCCAAGAAATAGCTCAACACATAACTATAGCTATTCCTTTAAAAAACACCTTGATGATGGGGTGCTCCGATAGCCTAATGGTTATGTCGCGTGACCAAAGTGCTAAGGCGTAGTGGCTGTCCCGGGTTCGATTCCGACCTTGGGCGTTTACCGCATGTCCTTCCCCACTCTCTCCCGTTTCCGACTCTATCCACTGTCCTGTCTAATAAAGCCATAAAAGGCCAAAAATAAATCTTTAAAAAAAAAAAACACCTTGATGAAGAAAAAAAACTGAACATCTCTCACCTGAGTGTGAAACTTTCCAAGGTAGATGTACTAGCCAGAAAGACGTAGAAAGTTGCCACGTCAGCGGTCTTCAGGGGCTTCGAAGATGTCTGGACCACCACAGCACCTCCCAGCCTCAGTCGAAAGAAAGTTGGGTTCCCTGGTGGAGTTTTGAGCAGACTGACGCTTCCTATCCGCCTCATCGGTGTCCCCGAGCCCCCAGAGTCTCTTCCTCTTCCCACTCCTACTCGCTGCAGGCTATCCTGCGGGGTGCACTGCCCTGTCTGGTCCCTCCGACTCTGGAAGTAGACCTCCACAACGTTCCCCTGAAGCCCCTTAACTCCTTCAGTTCTTTCCGCTTCCCTGCTAGAGCTTCCTGACCTGCTGGCTGAACTGAACCAATTGGGTTCTGGCTTCAGCTGCGCCACACAGAATCCACCCGGAGGCACCAGGCAAGCCCCACGGACTTCCCTCGTCTCCCAGAAGGCATAAGCCGTCACACAGTGAGCTCCATCCTTGGCCTTAGCCCCGCCATTTTTCCTGCCGTTATCTCCTCTCGAGCCCATTGTGTCTTGTCCAACAGTGATATTACTCTCTGACGGCATGTGGAAGAGAATCTTGACAGCAGGAGATGAAGAACGAACCTGGCGGCCTAAGATGACTGGCAAGATCCTGCGACCGCTGAGGAGCAGGTCTGGAGAAATAGAAGCATCTACAGCCAGGGGGCCATATGTAGCATTGACAGCTGGCTGGAGGAGACCGGCACCTAAACCAGTGATGAGGAAACTCTGAGTTTTCAGGCTGGCGTTCCCTGATGGCTCTTGGCTATCCTGTCTCAAAAATACGTGGTCCACATTGAGGACCTGAAAGTTGACGGTAGGATAAACAGGAGATGGAGTGGAGGATGTCTTAGTGTCTTCAGCAGCTTTCTGGCTGTCAGCAACTGGGAAGAGAGAATTTGAAAAAAGAAATTAGGGCAGAGACTTCCATAGAATTGCTTTAGTTCAAAATTTCAGTGTTGGGTGTCAAATCTGCACAGTTGCCACTTACAAAGTTAATCAGCTACTGTAACCGCAAACATTTGATGAGGATGGCAGAAGGATGAAGGGTTGAAAAAGGGATCATGGCTGCAGAAACAAAGGGTCCATGACAGGGGGGGAGGTCAAGTTGGGTGCCAAAAGGATCAAGTCAGGATCAAAACGCTGATGACGCCATCTTGAGGAACCAAATGCAGGGAGACTCAAGGTAAAGGAAATGACTTTATATAATAAATATGGTTCATTTCCCAATGTAGGTCCTGCATTGAGAGCAAAGGAAAACAGACATGGGCTTTTTAGGACAGTTTTATTCTCAGTGCATTTTCACTCACACTGCCTTTCATGCAACTTCTGTACTTCTGCATTTCGTGTCCCCAAAAGCTGAAGAGACTATTCACATATCCCAAAGCGAACCACTGAATTTAGCAGCAATTGCACTCATTTTAGCTGGAATAGTGAAGAAAAAGGCCACAGCATACAGCAGAATTTTTATAATGTAGCCAGATGGTAACAATTATGGTCAATCTACATGTCCCTAATGAAATGTTCAGGCAGATGAACTACATGCTCACATAGGCATTTGGCCACTACTGTTAAATGGCTCTATTTTCAGGGAGTTACACACATCAATACTGTTTTAAGCACTAAAACGGCCAAATACCCCACTATGCAAATACCACTTAGGTGCACCTCAGGCCTCAGTTACATTTGTCCTTCAGCAGAAAATTCTATGTCTATGCAATGCAATAAAGTGAAAGGGAAAGTGCTCTCTTGTAACTTCTGTGAAAGACTGTTTGTCCCAACAGGATGCTGTATGTGACAGATTCTACTTTCCGCTGCCAGACACTTGCCATCCTCCATATTGAAGTGCTCCAGAATTAATGTGCGAATATGACTTTCCCTTAGCTCACAAAAATAACTTATCGAAAGGCGAAAACCTTTGCCAAAGCAAAACCTCCTTTTTTCTCCCCAAAGGTCTTTGAAGCGATATATCATTCTTCTCTGATTTTCAAACCATATTTCACGAATACATCTATATGTAAATAAGATTTCTACCTGAATGCAACGGAAAATCTGCACAGATGTCAGAGTTTATATTAAACTTGTAGTATTCGGAAAGAAAAACCCACAGGGAAAGTGTCTTACAGATTCCAGTGATCACACTAATGATGTCAGGAATTTCACATGAAGGCCAAACTATGTACATTTCTCCATGGTAACTGCAAAATTTAAGGCAAACCTTAAAGGTAAAGGAAAACTGCAAAAGGTGATCCAGTTGTACATCAATGTTTATTAGCTGCTGTAAATCTGCCTACCAGGGGCTAATTAGTCTAATTACTTTAAATTAACTAAAATTTTATGTTACACTCATCTCCGGTGGGAAGTCTGTTATCACTGTTGTTACTGAAGCTTGTCTATGAACAGACCTTTTAAAATCCATGAACGGATTTCAATTACATTTGGTGCAACAGATAGCTCTGAGACAAAGCTCCGCTAATTAGATTTTGGGGATGATCCAGATCTTGGATTGGCTAAGTAAAACATAATAACAAAGGGACTTGATTCCAAATCCTACCAAGTTCTATACAGCAGAATGAAAAATCTGTTTGGGTAAGAAAAGCTTCATGAATGCTGGCTTTAGGTTTGAGTTAGAGAATTATTTGTTGCCGGCAGATGTTTGCGCTCTCCAGTTCGAGAGCTGTCTAATTTGTTTTATCGTCATTATTCTACTCTGAAAAGCAGGAGAAATATGTCTCAATGCTTTCACTTTTCACCCAAAAATAGAACCTCTGTTGACTGTTTAAGAGCTCTTGTGAGAGGCTGGCCTT
Organism: Chromis chromis; assembly: GCA_900302755.1. Lineage (NCBI taxonomy): Eukaryota > Metazoa > Chordata > Actinopteri > Pomacentridae > Chromis > Chromis chromis. The sequence continues at coordinate 8,098 of OMNN01027105.1, forward strand.
TACTGTGACATGATTGTAAATTCATTGTCTATAAATATATCCTCATACCAAGTAATTTGACATGACAATACGCTGCAGGTCAAAGCAAATAATGGAATGAAGAAAACACAAGGACGAAAATAATCCTCAGTATCTGTCAGTTGTCAGCCTCGGATCTGAAGCTCAAAATGATTCCACTGGTAATGAACACAGCTGGACATCAGGGACTATATAAAGTATTGATTGGATATTAAGTTGGCGAGCCTTGACTGGATTCCCTGAAGTATCTCGAGCATCTTAACAGTGACATTACAAGAAATATTAACCATTTTTTGTAAATGGTACGTAGTTAAAAACTCAGACAGGCTCATGAACACATTAGGTGGCACGTGTGCGACTGGACTGGAAGATAAGAACGTCATGCATATTCATGGTCCTCATACAGAGACAATATCAAAAGCTGAGCTCTATCACTTAGGCACGCAGCAAGAGCCCAGCTGGGGCCCTGCACTAGCAGAAATGCAGCAGTCACACATATGTATGATGAAAAAAATGCACATGCAGATATCATGTGTAGATACAGTATAAGCCCAGGCAATCTCAGAAAGTAGTCTTTCGCATGATATCGGTATCACAGAGAGGCAGACGGCTTACTGCGACTTCATAGCTCCCAATGCAGGTTATCTTTAAACAACCAGAGAAACAGCTGTGCAACCCCAGCTTCGGGCCTCTTTAATCCCACAGATGAAGCTTCCTGATGCACACTGGAGGCCATGCTGTCACTTTCATTTAGACAGAGGGATAACAAAAATGGGTTGAGGCCATGGGCAGTAGCCACAAAACCCTAAAAAAAAATAGGGAGAACAAAACCCTATATCCTGACATGACCCAGTCAAATAAACACATCATGAATAATGGAATTTTAGATAAGTGGTGTGAGCATTCCCTAAAATTTGGGGGGTTTTTTGCTGGTATTTTTAAGGCTGTGTAGTATTTTGGTGGGCCTGCTTGGTGTTTATGCAGATAAGACACTACAGGGACAGCAGTTCTATTTAGTGCATGTATGAAACAGCACCAGGTTCATGCACAAATGGGGTCAAAGAAGTAGTATATTCTCTATCAATGCACATACACGAAATAATGTTCTCTTGTAAATACAGCTACTTCCAACCCTGGTGCCTTATGCGTAAAAGCTCTCCATTTACATATTCCTTAAGTGTGCTCCGACAAAAATCAGATTCTCCAAACTAATGAATGAATAAAAGCAGAAATCAGTCATAAATCTCACCTTTAACAGCTGTCAAAACCGCCACTGCGACAACTGGAAACAACAAACCGAGAGGAATGTTGCGCATCATGTTAGCAAAGTTACAGGTTCTGGGTATCCACTTTGCGCGGCGCTCCGGTGCGCAGCGAGGTGAGCTTTGGTGACTGTGCGGTTGGAAGAAAGCGCTGGAAACAAATCATCACATTCCTGTCCTGTAAAGTTTACTCCTCTGACTGTAGAGGATCTAAAAAAAATGTTGGTTCACTTCCGTATCCGCATAACTCTTTGCCTTGCTGCACCAGGAGTAGTTTCTAAATGTCGTATCTTTCTCGTCTAGATGATGAGGTTTTTTTTTCTTTCCTCCGGGCGCACAGCTCTGGCTGACAGCGAGCAGAAACAGCTCTTCTCATGATGGAAATCGGTAAACACGTGCCGCGGGTCAGATTAAACCAAACCCACGTGGGTATAATCGGGAAGAGGGAAGAGCTGCGAGCAAATTAAATGCACAGGAGTTCGGAGATCAGTGGTTTCTCCGTGACGCATTTGAACGCTGATTTAACTACATGATTTAACTACTTTATATGCATGATCACACCAATATTATTACTAAAATTCACTGAGTTTGTTACTATATTTAAAGTTGTAAGAAATGCGCAGATGTTCACATTACATTCAGACGGCCTTTGTATTACAAAGTTTAGTGCCAGCTGTCAGCTCTGTATTCTCAGTCCACAGAGTCACCTGGGATCAGACTTGCTGCATAGGATGGAGCAGATGGATGCTGGATGCAGCCACAAAAGTCTTGTAGTGTCACAGCACATATAAGCTTTAGCAGACACTCAAATAAACCTGATCTTGTACAAGCTCTGCTATGCTACATATTTTTAGATTGTTTCACATGTGTGTCCACACATACAAATTTGAGATGAGTGGGATCAGAGTCAAATAAAGTACAAATTGATTTTCTTCTCTGTACTACTGCAGCCACCCAGGTCACATGTAGTTCCTCTGCACTCTGGATGATTCTTTTTTTTTCTCCTCTTTTTATGTGTAACACTTCATCTGCCTTGACCTAAAATTCCACACACTCATTATAATGAGGCACACCGAGCACCAGTGTGAGTTCAAAGCCTGAACTGAAATAGCATGGTGTCTTGTTGCACTGTGTCCTACAACCAGGGAGCTGATAATATGAGGGGTTTTGTGTCCAAGACTAAACCAAGGGAGGTGAAGCAGTTTAAGAACTGTGGAGTCCAGACACTGACTCTGCAACGAGACGTCAGACTAAGTGCTGACATCAGATTAATGGTAAAGAACACCTGAGTTTAATGAGCTTGGTTAGACTTTTCTACACTTCTCCGCTCTCCAACATCCCCCTAAATACTTGTTCTCTGACATTATGTCTCAGCTAAACCCACCGCGCTCAGTGTCTCAATGCCTCAGTGCCTGTTTTATTGCAGGATGGCACCAGTGCCAGGGTGACAGCATTAAGCATGCAGGCATCATTGATGAATAAACAGTTTCCCACTTGACAGCAGAGGCTGATTAAAATAAATATGTGCCTCAGAGAGACATTTAAGAATCTCTAAATGCCAATAAAACTCTGAAGAACTACAGAGTCTGTATTATCTCATGAGATTAACTTGATTTTGCTGTACACACACTGCAGTGGTATTTACAGTGCCACGGTATTACATGCAATGCATTTTAAAGCCACAGAGTTTTAATTTGAGCAGTTTGTCTGCGTTTTTGGCTGGATGTGATTATTAAAGCTGACAGTGGCAGAGGCCACAGACTATTGAGTCTGGGAACGTTTCCAGATCTCAGTTGTTGTTCCAGCCATGCAACCTGCTGCTGCTGCTATTAGAGATGACCGAGTGGTGGCCGGATTCAACATGTCTGACTCCATTACTGGATAGAAAGCTGCTGCCAGGTTGCTCAAAGGTTGTTGGAGGTCATTCGATGTGGAGCAACACGGGTCAAGACCCTCATTCCTGTAATTATTTATTAGATTTCCTTTCAAATAGGAAGCTGTGCCTCAGTGAGCTGTCGAAACAGATAAATAGTAAGAAAAATTACGTCAGTGACTCGTGGATTCAGAAAATAGTTTTGGCCACACGAGTGTTGGCTGGTAGTGTTTGACATTCAGTAAAAAATTAGATGTATTTTGTGATCAGTGCTACACTGTTTGAAAAATTGTAATATTCCAGCAGCTGTAGTGCCACAAAATAGTGTAAAATACCAGAAAATAACCATCTCATAGAAATATAATCATTTTCAGTCTGACATTATGAAAAGGCAGGGTTTTAATGTTGACAGAATGCATTTTTCCATTTAGCGTTTCATTGCATGCCATGTCATTGCAACAAATGACACTCCCACCCTAACCTTTGCCATCTCACGTGTTATTTTAAATCCCTACAAAATGGTACACGAAAAGCATAAAAGGCATAGAAATGACACATAAAATGTGCCAGAAGTGGCGTCCTATTTATAGTCCGTGATATCATGTTATA